>DWGR01004740.1:0-10878 GCA_018247715.1 Heliconius burneyi
CATATTGCATACGTCGCTAGTACTTTGAGTTTATGTTGTTTATGATCCCGCGACTATTGGAAACGTTATTCCAGTAATTACATTTTATTTTAATTTTGTTCTCTGATGCACTATCAGGTATCAGCTACCGATTTTATATTCGTTCCCATTAAAATTGCTTTTCTTTGGTAAAATAATGAAATTGAACCCGAAAATACCAGATGTGGGATATATTTCTTTATCTTTGTGGATCTCGCACGTTTTAGGGTGCAAAGAGAATTTTAGCATACGGCTACACACTTCTTCATCATCTTCCTATATAGAGAATATAGGGCGTCGGATTCACTTTGAGTAATAACGTTATTTTTTTTTAAATTTTTATACTTTCATCCTTTTTCTCATATATAAATAGGCAGAGGGAACCTAGTGTCAAAACACTCCGTTTTCTGTTTCCTGTCCAAGTTTCGAGATGTTGCGTGTTAAGCGCAGTTACTCTATGCCACTCTATGCCACTTAAGTTACTTACATTCAGACGTAGCTCATGTTATTATTAACGTAGTGACTATGAATATTTTGAATGTTTACCAGCCAACACGTAGCAGGGTACGCAGAGGGGACCTGGAAACCCTTAGTTTTAAGACACTCCGTTCTTAACATTCTGCCAAATTCCTGATGCATCGCGCGCTTTACCTTCTTACCATAGCGAGGAAATGGAAGTGTTATATATTTGATTCTCCTAAGTGAGATTCGAATCCAAAACCGTAGCGCTTATAGCTGCATGCTTGTGTCCTTGCGCCGCGACGGCCTCATAAGCAAATATGTATATTGTATTTATTACTTATATATATTTTATAAAGTAAATGTGTAGTATGTCACAAGCTACCAGGAACATAACAGCCAAACCTGGTCAGCCAGCTATTTAGCTGTAAGTACATGCTTGTGATACTTCAATTATAAATATAGCTTGGCTAAATGTCAGGGTTAGTTGTAGTACATAAAACATAATTTTATGTGATGTTTGATGCTGTCAATTAATTGGATTTATATTTAAAAACGACAAAGAATTTGTTAGTTTTTTTCAACGTCATATAAAAATTATTTCTCGTCGTAAGGTAAGCACAGCCTCACTAGGTTAAGATACAGTGTTCTCCGCTTTCTAGCCGAATTCGAGATAATGCGTGTTGGGTGGTGAAACTTAACGCTGCACGACAAGTCTAATAGTAGTAAAAAGAAATGAAAATACAACGCTTACAATCAAATGCAGTGGCCTTACGATTGCCCTAAATATAAAAATATAATAAAAATAAGCGTAGAGAACACTAAATTCGAATCTATGATGAAAATCGAAATGAAAAACAAAAACGCATCCTTATCAAATTTTGACATAAATATATAGATACTAAATATATAAATAATTTAATAAATAAACAAAACGCTCTATTTTTATAAAAAAAATAACATTGTTTCGTTAACCTGGCTTATTACATTTACAAATAAGTATTTGTAACATACATAAATATATGAATGTATGTAGTTTAAATTAAGCTTAATAGTAACCTTCGAGTATACACTTCCTCAATTCTCCACTCTCTTTACTCGATATAATCGCGCATTACATAAACTTTGTCTATGGTCGAAATCACAGAACACTATAACTAAAATCGGAATATAATTTTAATAAACTCTATATTAATAGTATATAATATATGAGGTCGTCGTGGCGCAGCGGCACAAGGGTGTGGCTGTAATGCGATGGTTGTGGGTTCGATCTACACTCGAGGAAGTGAAATATTTATTTACGTTATCTCGTCGTCGCTCTGGTGTCGAGGCAAAGTGCGGCGTTCAGTTCTGCCACTCAACACGCAATGCCTCCAGAATTCGGCTGAAAGTGGGGAACGGAGTGTCATAACACAAGGTTCCCTCTGCTCCTCTGCCTGTATCTCGCACACAGCATGTGCGGGATACAGCGTATAGTTGATTTTTTGTCTTTATTAATAGTCTTTTGAGTTGATTCCAATTTTGGAAATATTAACGCTGGATCCCCTTCATAGTAGGGTCGGAAAAAATGGGAACTTGGGAATCATTAGATAGATTTAGAGTTTCTGTTGAATTCTTAAAACATTGCGTGTTGAGTGGCGGAACTAAAAGCCGCATTTTCCTCATTACCACAGTGAGGAAAATGAAAATATTATATATTTTCCCGAGAGAGAATCCCCAACCCTGACCCTCGTGCTTACAGTGTTGCGTGTGTCACGGCGCCACGATGGCCGTAATATTTATTTAAATAACCATATATTTCATACTATAACCAATACGTATTCTGTTATACATAAATATATTATTTTATTAAAAAAAAATAAACCTAATAATTCGTTAAGAATAAAATTATTTTATTAATTATAAGCTATTCAAAATAATACACATCATTAATAAGATATCTTTAATTTTAATACATAAAATATTTAATTTGTGCTTTTGATTACTTCTCAGACTGTCAGTAACTATAACAAAAAATATGTAAATTTATTCCATTTCTAATATATCTCATGTTCTGTGGCAACCACAGAGCAAATCATGAGAGCTCCACATTCGACCACATTATTTACATTTCACTTTTATCAACCAGTGTTGTCTGGTACTTCATAATTCGTCTAAGCTGTCTTAATTTTATTATTTTTATGTAACTAATTTAGCGGAAGTGCTTAAAAGAAATAAAAAAGAAGTCTTTTTATAATGTGATGTACTATTTTATAAATACTAGGCTTAGTCTGCGACTTTGTTTGCCTGGAGGTTGTAATCCGCGTTTTGTCAGATCGCACAGAAAATTCGAGAAATCTTATCTTATCTCCTCTACACTCCCTAACTTACCTTGCCAAAATTATAGTTTATAAGTCCTATAGTTTCGTTTGCGTTGTCTGTCAGTCATACTCTACTACAAATCTCATGCATCCGAAAAATACTATGAGTTTACCATATTTAAAAAAAAATCATTTAAGCAGATTATTTAATATATTTTTTTGTTATCTAAATTACATCACAGTTATTTTAAAATGAAACTATTAGTACAAAAAACAGTTAACAGTATCTTACCGATGTACGAGTATGAGATTTGTAATTACTTTTATCTATAGACATATGCGTATAGAGAGTGACTGGCAGACAACTCAAACTCTAATTTTGGCAAGGTAAGTTAGGGAGTGTAGAGGAGAGACACTGTTATAATTATAATATTTATGAACTACTGAACATTATTGTCTGTCCGTCTCTTTGTATAGACTAATAGACTATCTGTACCACACTATTCACAAATTTTTATAATTTTATTTAAGATATGGTGGTAAATTTTTGTTTTTCATTATCTATATTTGTAAATGCATTTGGAATTGTAAGAAAAAAAATAGTAAATAATATTCTAGCTCTGGTAAGAAAAAAGTAAGTGCAGCGTTAATTTTCGCCACTCTATACGAGTATATAACAACTCAAATTCGGGCGGAGAGCGGAGTATTCGAGGGTCTCGAAACTTAATTCTCTCTGCGTAACTTGCTATATGCGGGATACAGCGTGAAGCTGAAAGAAACTAATGTGCTTGTAATAAATAAATGTTTCGCATTCATCACTGTATCGTTCTGTTAAACTTTAAAACGGCGTACATTTTAAAATGTTAAATATCAATTACATATAATATTTGTATAATTTCAAAGCGTTTTACATAAAGGATATATTTAAATAATTTCAGCCTGCACTTTATTCTAGTGCATAGAGTTTTAAAAAATGAAACGCCGTGTTTTAAAGTAATTGAAATTTTAAAGAGTGAGGTTGCAAAAATATTGCGGGAAGATTACATACAGCCTTTATGTTAACATATTGCTTAAACAGATTTAATGTAAGAATATAAAAGTATTTTGACAGATGATTATATTTAAATTATTTTCATTTTTCCCAATCTGGTTGATAAACCGTGGGGTTGAGTTCCGCCACTCAACAAGCAATGTCTCGAGAAATGAGCGATTCGTGCCGAACGGCAAGTCTTAATAGTACAAGTTTCCCCTGCTTACTTGCTATATGGAAAACATTAGAGAAGAAAGATCTGTGTTTATTTAAGCTTTGTATACTGGAGAAAACCTAGTGTTAGGATTCTTTATTCTCCATGATTTCTATATCTACACTGTTATATTTTATTATTTTATATGTTAACAAGGTTAGAGACCAATCTACACTGGCACCAGCAGCCGAGCTATCAGCGTTCGCGTAAGACAGACCACTCTAACTAATGATATGCATTAGTGTTCGTATATTAATCTTCCAAATACCACGTTATTAGATGGCAAAAAACGGAAAAAGTATAAAAGAGGTCAATAACTGGACCGAGAGTATAGTTGTTGATGGTACAGACGAAGATGCTTCGAGCAATTTTCTTGTTGCTTTGCGTTGCTTTTTTTTTAATATAACGGCTTTTTTTGCAAAATAGTAATAGGTAATGAGAATGTTGTACCAAGAGACACTCCATTCTATACTTCCCATCAATCAGGCGAATCTTAACGCCCCGATTTTCCTTATCTTTGTTTATGATTTTTTTAAAGGTTTTGTACCAGAGTATGTGTCTTAATTGTATTTGGTGTAATGTTGATTATTTATTATTAAAAAATTCTTTATACAAGTAAAATAATGAAGTAAGTGTGAATAGCAATAAATTTGTTCAATTTGATATAATTAAAATGTTTACAATTAATAAATGGCTCTATTTTTAAATAAACATTAAAAACAACGGAAAAATAACAATTATGAACAGTTACTAAAAATATAATACGAAAAAAAAAGCCTTATTTCCTTTCGAGGCTAAAATCTTGCTGACGTACGAAAATTCGACGTTTCCTAGTTTCTGTTATTATCAAGGCCGATAATTAATATCGTAATTGTTTGATATCTGATGAATTTCTAATTTAGGCGTATTATTTTTGTTATCTTAGTGATAGATAGGTAAAGGGAACTTAGCTTTTAAAACACTTTCCTAATTTTGAAGACATTGCAAGTTGAATGGCGGAACATGGGGTCTTATCTCCTTATCAGAGCAAGGAAATACAAATTCAAATGGGGACTGAACCAATATTTATAGTCAGTCGTTTGGTCGCCGTGCAATGACGGTCTGAAAAAATAATCTATTTTGTCCGACGTTGTTCAAATTTTTTAATATATTATGAGTATTTTACAAAATAAACGCAAAGAGGGTTTGCGGTTTGGTTTGAGGGTTTGCTTCAATACATTTTTTAATATTTATAATAGTCAGTCATACACAGTCAGTGTATACACATTTTATATGAATAATAATATTTTTTATATAAAACTGTACAAAGTGTTTCCCCAGCGGGTGTACCACATATGTAAGTAAACAGCACACTCTAGGCTCGGACCATGCAAGATCCAACTTAGTGTGGATATTACCAAAATGTAATAGACAAACATATATATAATGTTTCCATTAAAATGTTATAAAATATAACTTTTAAAATAATAATTACTTAGTAATTCGTATTCATTTTATTATAACTTGATTTATCTATCTATATCTATATTTATAATAAAATCTTAACTGATCTGTATCTGTGTATGGTATAATTGAGAAACATTGTTATTAGAGGCATTTAACAATGTGATAAAACTCAAAACAATGATTATTTTTGCCTGTTGATAGGTTTATCTTATGTATGTGCGCGCTAATCTTAGAGACGGCTTAACCAATTTCAAAGCAGTTTTCACTATCGTACTTTGGCAAACTTCCCTTTATATTTAATGTTGTTATTTTATTAATAAAACACAAAAAAAACAGCTTAAATTGTCAATAATATAACACTATATGGCACTTTCCCTAACAAAAAAAATACAATTATACTTACACTAAAAAAACTATCATATCCACATTACTATTTTCAAGATAAGATAAGAAATGCAAGCGAGATGATTGTAATTATCTGTACAAAGTTCCAAAAAGCCCAATTATAAGTCGCTTCAGTACGTCGGCGCTCGGCAGCAGCTGTTAGTGTGTCGACGCTTTTATTGTAATTGGCATGTGAAACGTTTCACTACATATAAATATTTCATTTGTATTATTATAGATTTTTTGTTTCGTGGCGACGTACAGCGTTATGGGTTCAATTCTCACTCGTGGGTGAATCGAACCCATAACACGTTGTTGAGGTCCGTCATTCAAAAAGCTGGGAAATGGTACGAGTGGGAAAAGCTTAAAGCTGGCTTTTCATCTTCATATTTTTTTTGTATGATGGATTTGAACTCATAGACGTTACAATTATTTTACTGGAATATCAAATAACGAGAGCAGATAAATATAATTTACGTTTTCTTTTTACGTCATACAACACTGCTCTACATATTTCGCCTAATTTTGAGACGATTTTCATAACAACTCGCGTCCTTGAAATTTCTATATATATCCAGATATTGCTCCAATAGAAAAAAAAAATAAGATTACTTAAAATTTCTTTATAATTTACAAAATGTATTTTATTTGACTATTAACTTTTAAGCGTGACTCTGCCTTCTTGAAATGGAAATAAGTAAGAGTTATATATAAATTGAATCAATATAAATAAATACCGGTTAAGTGCGAGTCGGCTATTTCACTCTTTGCATTTTCCCTTTACAATACAAAATTGTAACTCAGTGCTAGATTTCATAACTGTGGGTGCACGGAAAGAACTCTTTAGATCTTAATTACGTAATTCAATTTCATACAAAATGTTGCAAAATCGATGCATAAATGCATTATTTATACTTAAGGAGACGATGGACTTGAATATTTGATATCGATTTGACCTTCAAGTGATCTCCAGATCCAGATCCAGGTCTCGACAGACGGACAGACGGTCAACAAAGTTATCCTATAAGGGTTCCATTTTTACCTTTTGACCTGGAAACACTATAGCTTCATAATAATAATGGATTTAAACTTTATATTTGTTTAAATTTGCTCGTCTAGCTGAGACAATTAAAAAAATGCATCAAAAAATTAATTTATGTTCTTATCATAATTATGACCGTTCAGTTTAATTTTATCTTAAGATTGCCGCACAATCTCTCATGAATGTCTTTTATTTCTGGAGCTTTCTTTTTTATTTATTTTCCTCGAACAGGAAGTGGTAGAGTTTGTTATTACGTTAACTTTTATAAACTGTAAATAATAATAAAAAAAAAATAAGTGACCTTATAAATTTGTTACTTGTTAAAACTTAACATGAGTTTTATTTACGATTTATTTATTTTTTCTTAGTAATATATTATACTAATTTTATTTTATATTTATGAACTAATATGTGTTAATATTTATTTATAACTCAACAATTTTAAGGTCGTCGGTCCAGCTGGTTGGAGGGCGGCCTGTACTCCTTTTGCCGAGATGTGGTCGCCAGTCGAGGAACTTTCTTCCCCATCGGTTGTCGGTCTTCCTGACAATATGGCCTGTCTATTGCCACTTCAACTTGCAGCGAAAATTTGCTGGATTCAAAAGATGCAGGGCCGAAACGAGTGGCGAGCCTTAGGGGAGACCTATGTATGTCCAGCAGTGGATTTTAAAAGGCTGATGGATGCATGGAATAATTTTATAATTTTTAAAATAAATCTCCAGAATTTTTTTCCTAAATACCATACCGTATAGTAATCCAGAAGTTTCGTCAGTCCGTTGTTTGTCAGTCACTCAAAAATCGAAGGTATATGTATAAAGAGTAATATAATTATGCTAAACATAATTTCAGTTATATATGCATTAGCCAAAATTAAATAGATGATTAATTTATCTTATTACTTACCATGATAAATCAATTCAATTTAATATCAAATAAAGATTATTCCGTCCATTGTGCCACAGTAGTGCACTGTTCGACGCCATGACTTTGGATTCAAAACCTATTATGTGGATCTTAATGTTTATAAATTATTTTCACAAACTTGACAAAAAACAGAGTTAAGTTACACACTCAGTTACTTTCAAGCGACCAACAATGTCTTACTATTACTACTACATAATATATTGGGTAGGTATAGATAACAAAAACACTTTGCACTATACCGCACGTAACTTGTTACTAGCCTCTCGTAGTAAGGCTTCTTATACTCCAGTGCCTCAGAGACGATAAGCCCCTGATCTTGGTTTTAATCTTAAATTTCATCAGAATCCTAAATGTCGACGAGAATAGATAGCTCAATGTGATTCCTTTAAATCGATGGAAATAGATTTGTCTTTACTATGGTCTATAATTTATGATTCATAATGTAAATGCTACAATTCTAATATCTTCTATTATTATAGTAAGATTTTTTTAGCGTCACGCTGTTAGTAGTGTAGGCAAAAGAGAACATAGTGTTAAGACACTCCGTTCCGAAAAATCTTGCATTAAGTATTGAGTGGTGGTACTCTACGCTCCAACACCAGAGTGAAGAAATGGAAATATAAATATTTCAATTCCTTGGGTGAGAATCGAACTTATACCTGTCGCATTTATCACAGTCACAATTCACCATGACATGCCCTAGGTAGAAATTAATATATAATATTTTTATATGATATTTTATTTTTTCGATAAGATATTTTTTTTTAAGAAATATTTTGCAATGAGTTAATGTATCTAAATGGAACTTAAATTTTGTGAAAGCTGAAAAATAAAATATATTTTGTAACATTGATTAAAAAAATTATACAATAAGGAAGGAAAATATTTAGAAGCGCTTAGGAAATTAAACATAGCGGGACTCAAACCCACGTCTCTTGGGAACCGTCTAAGTACTCTAGCCAATTAAGTCATACGATCTTATCGAGCAAGATAAGTAAAAAAATTTTATAACTTATTTTACTTTTTTTGTATGTATAAATTATAATATGTACACTAAAAACGACGAAACTCCCTTTCCCATTTTCATCTTATATTGTAGTCCCCTTTTGCATCTTACTCTTGATTATTAAATTGATAAGCAAGGGTGTGACTGTAACGCGATGGTTGTTGGTTCAATCCCCACTCGAGGAAGCGAAATATTTATTTACGTTTATATTTCCATTTCTTCGCTCTGGTGTCGAGGCAAAAGCGCGGCGTTGAGTTCTACCACTCAACAGGCAATGCCTCCAGAATTCGGCAGAAAGTGGGGAACGGAGAGGCTTAACACTAGGTTCCCTCTGCCTACCCTGCTGTGTGCGGGATAGAGCGTGACAGCTTTACGCTGTATTTTTGTTTTTTTTTTAAGTTAATAAAAATCAACAAATATATACTACGTTTTATTTATAAAGTTCCGTATATATTTTATTTAAAAATAAAATATGCACCACAGATATGGTAAAATTTATTTAGTTGTCCAAGCTCGCAACATGCTCAATCAATGTAGCTTTTAAATATGCTTTACACTTCCGCTTTTGAGCTTTAGACTGGTATTTATTTTCATATAAACTTTTAAAACTATTTGTTTCATATATTATATTGTTTTTATTTTATGGTAGACTGCTAATAAATCGCATAAGCATGCTATTGTAAACACGACGGTTGTGGGTTCGATTGCCTTTCGGGGAAATAAAATATTATAAATATTTCATAATAAAGAATGCTTATAAAGTTATCATGTTTCTGTGGTACAGGATATGAAAAAATCATGGTTGTGAGTTCGTTTTCGTTCTGATCAAGACGAAGCGCTGCGTTGAGTTCCGCCACAATAATCCATATTAAACATAATATATACGTGAATAAGCTATCGATCGAGGTCTAAAGATATATTTTGTACATGGTTTTAATATAAATTTAGAAGCTTATTGATTATATTATTATAATAATAATATAACAAATACCTATAATGTTGTATGAAATATAACCTTTTATTTAGAATTATAGATTTAAAAAGCTTTAGAACCCTTGTAAAGATAGAGCGTTTGTATAGAAAACGAGAGTGGTCACAAGGACGACCGGTCTACTCGTAGCTCCTCTTAATACTTAGTGAAACGATATATAAATAGTGGATTATGTTTTTTAATAATGCTAATACAATTTAAACATTAAGATTTATTTTAATACATGTTTATATCTATGTAATCTATCTATCTACATAAAAGATAAATTAGTTTTTAACAAAAAACAAACCGACTTCAAATAACAAAATTAAATTATTAAAAAATAAATTTATGTAATATAAAGCAAAAATTACTTTGATTATGTTAAACAAAGATAATTAAAGAAAGATTTTATAATTGAAGTCGGTGTCATGCTGATGCAGGTCAACAAACAACCTTACTACAACATCAATGATAATTGGCCAATGTTAATAAATAATAACGTCTGAAACAAATAACGAAATAATTTCTATAATACGGTGACTCCAAAACAAATTAGAAATAAAGGCATTTATATTGAAATTAATTAACTTCACGTTTTCCCTCATTTTAGGGTAGGTAGAAGGATGTAGGTGCGGAATGGCAGAAATACGACGTCGTAACATGACATCGCGTTGACGGGTTCTAAGCCATGTGTTTTTAACTTCACGTTGTATCCCTTACATAGCAGGGTAGACAGAGGTAACCTGGGTACCAGTATCAAGAGACTCCGTAAACGTTAAGATACTTTCGTTCTCCACTTTTCAATGAACTCTGGAGGCATTGCATGTGGAGCGACGCACCTCATTGCTGCGCTTTGTCCCGTTACCAAATCGGGATAGTGAAAATATTAAATATTTTATTTCTTCGAGTAGGAATTGAACTCCATACCATCCCGTTTACCGTCCCATCTTCATGCCACCGAGCCCCGACGGCTTCAACGCCATTTTTCACAGAAAAATCGACTAAGTTCTAATAAAATAAATTATCCAATAAGAAAAGTTTTTAGTACGTGATCTTTCATTTGTAATATCAGCCTGCACACT
>DWGR01004741.1:0-10877 GCA_018247715.1 Heliconius burneyi
CCAAACATGAGATTCTCATCAATATACATTTACTTCAAACTCATGCATACGCATGCACGCCTGTATAGACATGTGACAAATTAACATTCAATTTCTGATTAACTTCCTGAAATACAAACTGAAAACACTCAAATCTTTCTAGAAGATATAAGATATTCTAGATATTCATCTAGAAGATATTCATTACAAAACATTCTAGTGTTATATATTTTGAAAGAATTTAAACTTTAACAATAGTAAAACTCGGTAGCTGTATTCATATTTTTTGTTTCACTTTACATTGTATCCTGTACACAGCATGATAAGCAAACGGAACCTGGGAGCCTAGTGTGAATACGTTCCGTTCCCATTAAAACACTTTCAGCGAATTCTTGAGGCATTATATATTGAATGATAGAGCTCAATACTGCGCTTTGATATGATTTAACGAGGAATTAAAAATATTAAATAATTAATTTTTCCGAGTGGTCGGGATCGTTCATTTGCTTTCTATATCTTTTTTTTTATTTTTTTTATGGTAAAAGCATGGCAAACGAGCGTACGGGTCACCTGATAGTAAGTGATCACCGCCGCCCACAACACCGCGTAACACCGGAGGAGCTACTGGTGCGTTGCCAGCTTTTGGGGTGGCTGGGCGCCGGAGCCCGGCATTACCTAATGCGAAACGCAGTAGCATAAAGCCACTACTCTGCTCTTCTCTAACTCTTCAATTATATTTTACTATAATGTTTATACAGCACTAATGATATCTGAGCTTAGCTCTAAATTCAGCTTTCTGCTATTTCCTGTATAGCGGCTTTGTCTTGCTAGCGCGCGGAAAAGAAATAATTATTTTTTTACTTATCCTCCAGTGGGTACTGAACCCCCAAATTTGCGTTTACAATCAGTCGTAGAACAGCCTTTTACATTTGTTGTAGAAGTTATGAAATTTGATATTTCTTAGGAAATTATGAAGTCAATGAGTGAAATGCTTCTTAATTATGACTGTAATTCTTTATTCATTCTCAATCCATTTCCAATACAAAATGACTCCATACTATGAAATCAATCCTATTTGTTTTGAACATTTGAATTTTAGCTTAAAGCTTAACTTCACACGGATGTAGGGAGTAAGTATAATTAGTTAGTAACTGGTGAAATTTCTAAAAGTTTCCAAGTATTTTACGAGTTCTTGAGAATTGTTGTGTATATTGAATGGTGACAAATTAGCGCTTTGAGATTTAATCTTTGTAGCTTATTAAATAGCCGTGGATTGTATCAATTAAATTATAGATATAAAGCCATAGCGAACTATCCAATAAGTTTTGTTTCATATTGTTAATGAATATAGCACAGCAAGAGAGATACAGATACTCTGTACTCCACTTTTCGCCTAAATTTGAGTCATGATGTCACTAGAAATATATTTTCAATACCTAATTTTTGGAAATATGTATGTAAACAGTACTCAACAAATCATGATCACTCAATTTTTTTAGCTTCACGCTGTATCCCGCACATAGCAGGGTAGAAAGACGGAACCTAGTGTTCAGACACTCCGTTCCCCACTTTCTGCCGTGTTGAGGGCAGAACTCAACGCCGCGCTTTGCCTCGACACAGGAACGAAGAAATAGAAATATAAACGTAAATAAATATTACACTTCTTCGAGTGGGGATCGAACCCACAACCAGTCGATTTTGCAGCGCACGAAATTTGTGTGCCGCTTGTACTTGTGCCGCTGCGTCACGACGGCCTCAATTTTTTTAATATAAAAAATACATACGAGTATATGTCTGCGTAACAAGTTAAGCAGACATATATGTATTTCAATACAATATAAACAAAGCTAGAAAATATATTCTACGCTTAGAATTTCGAGTAAAAAAACAGAAAAACAACTGGTAAAATAGATCAAATTTGTAGAATTTTAGTGACATAGATTTTCCTTCTGTGAATTTCGTTTTACATACGTCGTGTGTTCCAGCTGTGTAAGCGTTCCTCCTGTGATGTCCGCAGAGCTACGCTAATGAATGATTGGTATTTATACTGTGCCGTGACGCTCAAAGGCATTCAGCCAATTAGGCTTTTTGTTTATATTATAAAGCCAATTAGCTGACAAGTTGTTAACATGTTATCAATTTTTTCTATGTTTTTTTAATTTGACACGTCAATAGTGATATATGTAATTGTAAAATATTTTTTCTTTTAGCCTCACGCTGTATCACGCACTCATCAGGGTAGGCAGAGTGAATTTAGCGTTAAAACACTCCGTTCCCAATTTCCGACATTTGCGAATTCCAGAGGCATTACATGTTGAGAGGCGAAATTTAACCTCGCGCTTTATCTCGACACCAGAGCAAAGAAAATTAAAATATTTAATATTTTATTTCGAGTAGGAATGACCCATGGATAGTCGCACTTATAGTCACACTTTGTTCCCCTGCGCCACTACTGGCCTTGGATTATTTAGCTAGTTCTTTTTATTATAGTATGTTTATGTTTGGTCGCCTCTAGTTGATCAATATGTTTATCTGTAACATTATTTCAATTTTGTTGTGCTTGTGAAGAGGAGCTCAACGACTTATCTAAGGAGACTACTAAAATATTTTTATTTATTTATTTATATTTTATAGACAAATGTGTGAATCGAATTTATAACCGGCATATCTTATTCTATTGTCTTTGTTTTCAAGAAGCGTCCTTACTATTTCATTGTTGTACATATTTTTCTATCTATATCTTTGTAAAGATCTGTGCTTTATACTACATAAGATAATTACTGATTTGACCTAGATGTTATCAGGCACACCAAATAGCAGGAGGTTTGCAGAATCAACTGTCAATTACGCTAGCAAATATCTCTAGAGATCTTTAGTTATCTGAATTCAAACGCAACTTTATAATAAAAACATTTAAATTATCAAATATAAAAGGAAAGTCGCTTTTGAGAACTTACAGCTTTATATTTTAATAATAAGTATGGAATTGAAGTTAAGAATCCATTATATCTAGTCACTAACTAAACATATTAGATGAAATTTGCATATATCAAAATATTATTGAAAGTTGTATATGCTTTACATAATTTTGGTTTACATATAAAGTTTTAGTGTTATTTTACGTTTTATATTAAAGTTCCATTGGAGCCTCGATATATAATCATTGATTGCTGAGACAGGTAAGTTTTCCATGTGGAAAACTTTAATTTGTAAAGATAATTACAAAAGTTACCTCTTCCTACGTCTGAGGTAGGTAAAAGTAGGGGAACAGAATAGTTTTTTTTTTATGGAAAAAGCATGGCAAACGAGCGTACGGGTCACCTGATAGTAAGTGATCACCGCCGCCTACGACACCGCGTAACACCAGAGGAGCTACTAGTGCGTTGCCAGCTTTTGAGGTGGTTGGGCGCCGGAGCCCGGCATTAGCTAATGCGAAACGCAGTGGCATAAAGCCACTACTTCACGCCGGTTTTAAATGCCGAGGGTGGTAATGATCCGGTCGAGTCTGCCCATGCGTGTCGCCATTGTTGGCAACGTGACTCTCCCACTCGTACTTTAGTCGCCTCTTACGACACCACCAGTACCAGGGTGATCCTATTCTAAGCCGGGAACACACGGCGGAAAATAGTGGTGGGATATTATGTGATTATGTTTATACATATATACAATTGTACACTTATTATAAATTTTAATTATTTATTAAACATCTAATATTTTTGCCTTGTGTGTGTGCTATATAGGTCTCAGGGTATGGGAAGCAGAATCAGGATTTTTCAGCTTTTGATGTATCCCGCATATAGCAGGGTAGGCAGAGGGAATCTAGTATTGAGATGCTCCGTTTTCTTCAGAATTCAAAAGGCATTGCGTGTTCAGTGGTGGATCTCAACGCGGTACTTTGTCCTGACATCAGAGCGATGAAATGAAAATTTAAATTTAAGTAAATATTTAATCTCCTGTGAGAATCAAACTCACAACCAGTCGCATTTACAGTCACAAGCTTGTGCCCCTGAGCCACGACTGGCCTAATCAAGAATTATATAAGGCTTATGACATATTCTAAATGTCTGAACTAATTCCAGCTGCAGGTGCAATGAGATTCATCGGAATAATGCAAGTGATATAATATGACTATAGCATTTCTCGATTACTTCACTACCCAAAACTAAAATAATTTTCCGATTCGAACCAGTAGTTCCTTAGATTAGTGCGTTGAACCAAACAAACAGGTTACCTTTATGATATTAGTACACGCAAGGCTACATATTATGCCCTGATCAGTATTAAGTTATATTGTTAAGCGCGCCTCAGTTAACTTGGCGTTGATTGCTTTTAATGCTGCTATGAATTCTAATTAAACTAATTACTAACTGTTAAAATTAGTACAACTTCAACGTAGATTAACGAATACTGTATAACATGGTTGTGGAGAAGGCCACCGTGGGTTCGATTCTCAGTTGGTGAAATGAGCTTATTTTATTTCATCCCCAATTTGGTTAGAAAATACGAGGTTTAGATCCGCAATGCATCGAACTTAGGTGGAAAACTTAGACGGAATATGAGAGATACAGCGTGACAAAATCTTACTCTCTCTTAATTTGAAATACAAAATAAGCATTTGTATTTTTTCAATATATGATAAACACATAATTTATTTTTTTGCTTCATGCTGTATCCCGCACATAGCAGTAGGCAGAGGGTTATAATGTGTACTTTTTTCCAGTATCACTATGTATCCGTCATGTAGCAGAGTATGCAGAGGGGGACCTAGTGTTAAGATACCCCGTTCCCCACCTTCTGCCGAGTTCCGGAGGCATTGCGTGTTGAGTGGCTCAACGCCGTGCTATGCCTCGACACCAGAGTGAAGAAAATATTTCACTTCTTCGAGTGAGGATCGAACCCACAACCAGTCGATTTTGCAGCGCACGAAGCACACCCTTGTGCTGCTGCACGACGGCTTCATACATATGAATGAATATTATAAATTACTAAGTACTATTTTTACAGCTGTAAGAGAATAAATAAAATATTTATATCCATATGTGACATAATATCGATAGTCAGATAATAATTCGTCCATACTAAAAATCAATATATCAAATAGTAAACACAATACACATATATCGCTTATTTAGAAATACCAATACCTCGAAAAAAATCAATATAAAGTGAAGAACAGAGTGTCTTAACACTAGGTTATTTTTAATTGTAAATGTAAACACGAAACAGATTACGCTGATGTTTCCTTTTCTCAAAGTAAGAATAATTTTAGATCGCAGAAAATTATCTTGTCAATTTTAATATAGATATTTAACTATTTACATATTTTTTAATATGCTCGTTTGACAATTACCGCACTGCGATTGGCATTACAGTAATAAAATCATATTTTGAGACCGACCACGACGTACGGACATAAACAAAATAATAATTTATAACGTAATAATAATTTACACAAGCCACGTGAAATATGCAATTAAAATATATGGAAGATTATATCTTTATGAATGTTGGAAACAGATTTGTTTGTGGCGTATTTGTGGAGATGCGTTGGGTGTGGCTTCTAAACCAACTAACTAAATTTACTACTATACATATAATATTTATATGTATTCCTCATCTGAGAACATGGATCACCATGTTCTCCACCACACCTGTGAAAGAAATACATAAAACAATTACATACACCTAGTAGTAACGTGTAGGTAACAGTTAAGTCTAAAAAGATAGAAAATTTTAAAAATTGTAGTGGACATGTTAAATGTTAAATTAAATAGCAAAGCGCGGCGTTAAGTTCCGTCACTCAACACGCACTGACTCCAGAATTCGGTGGAAAGCTGGTAACGAAGTGTCTTAACACTAGGCTTCCTCTGCCTACCCTGCTACTTGCCGGATACAGAGTGATACTGGAAAATAGTTCACATTATATTATAAAAGTAAAGAAAAACTTTAAGGTGTAGAAGAGAAATCGGACCAACGAAACAATTACTCACTATCAGTTTGCTTTTGGACCTCTATCAATCCTTGTCGCTTTTGGGTTTTCTAATTCGTAAAAGCAGTACCCACATGTATAATATTCATATAATTATATATAAAATATTACATTATAAGTAAATATTATATTTTTTGTTTCATAATTATTTCTTACATTACAGATTCAGAGTCAGAACTTTTTGCTATGTCATATATATTTTACTATTAATAATAATTTTAAATGTTGCTATAATTATGTTTGTGTTCAGTTTCACGCTTTATCCCGCATACACCAGAGTAGACAGAGAGATAATGAGTCCGGGTAACGGACTCAACAACGGGTCGGGACAATCGGTAGATTTTTCGAGGCATTGAGTGCTGAGTGGCGTAACTCAACGTGGGGCTTTGTATCTTGGTGCCAGAGGAAAGAAATGAAAATATTAAATAATACATTCCCCAGAGACACAACCTACAACTGCCGCGTAACAGTCACCCCTGTGGCGATGGCGGTGACAGAAATTTAACGTGGTTTAGTAAAGTGACTAAATACAACATTCTTTCGGCTTAAAGAAAGAAAAAAAACTAACAGATTGAATTCATTGAAAAAAATTTGACCTCCAGTTTTTTTTAAAATATTGCTTCACAAAATAGACAAATAGAGCCTAAATTTAGCCTATAATATTTGATATGCTAGTCCATTCCAAACCTCTAAGTAACGTCATTAACCTATCTAGGGAAACGTTCAACGTTGAATTTAATATCTAGCAGACGGTGTTGTTTGTATCTTACGTAATAATTTTGAAGCATATTATATATATATATATATATATATATATATCTCTCTGTATTTTGATACAAACTTTGCTTTGCTTCAATAATATTAGGTTAAGTTGAAAAATACATATATTTCAGTTTATATAAATTTAAACATTTTCGTGGAGTAATAGATATCTATATTTTAATATGTTAAGCTAAAACTAACCACTTTTAACAGAAATTATACGAGCGAAATACTAAATTTGGTCCAGTTAAACTTAATAACTAGGTATGCTGAAGGATTATCTAGTTTTGTTGATGAGTTTTTTGCGTATCAGATCCTCTTGTTGTTCTTAATGGGTACGGATGAGTATCAAATAAAGGGGAAAACAGAAAATTTGTTAAATACAAAATAGTACTAATACAGGTAAACAGGTCGTTTGGACTCGTTTGATTTGGAAAAATAAAAAGAATAAAGCAGATATATGTTAGGTAACCCTCTGTCTAACTCGCCTAACTAACGTCTAGCTTACCTACGCTACCTTATGTTAAGTCACTGCATTTAAAAAAACAACCTATATTGCACATTGAGCAGCAGTCTTACAACAAGTGGAGATTGAACTCGCAACTATCACAAGTTTACTCAAACAACACTTCACTGCGCCGTGATGACGTATTGAAACACTTCATACAGAAAGCTTCTTGGTATAAGGAACCTTTCATCCATCTTATATGGATTCAGTAGTTTTTGAGTGAAACTGCAGCAAATAAGCACACTGAAAGACAATTTATAAGCAATGGTAGATAGAAATTTCAAGTGGGAATCAAGATAGAAACGAATACAGATTAATTAAGAGAAGATTTATGGTCTGTGGACAGGAGAGATACTAGAGTGGTTTCACTGAAATCCATTAAGGGAAATTGCTTTGCAATTAAGTGTTACCAACATCTTTATTAAAGTTAGAAGTAAAAATATTGAGCTTTACAAAATCAACACTATATAAACTTTAAAACGCATACGTAATTTTCATAATAAAATTCTCACGCTGTATCCGGCTAATTGTAGGATAGGCAAAGGGAACCTAGGAACCTAAAGTTAAGATGCTCCATTCCTATTAACAGTATTTTTCCCTATTTTTGGGAAATAATGGAGGCATTGCGTATGTCGTATATATTTCTCTACTGTCAAAAATTTTTATGTTGATGGCAACATCATAACAGCTATCCACATACGTGACAAATTTTAGTCCCATTTGCATAATTTTATGGATTCTCATTAAAAGCTCAGTCTGGCAATGGCACATTATACTTTTAGATCTTTTTGGAAAACTTTAATAAGATTAGCGTCACGCCGTATCCCGCACACGGGAGGGTAGGCAGTACCTGGAAATCAAGTCTTAAGACATTTCTATTTTCCGCCGATTTTTTCGAGGTATTGCTTGTTGAGTGGCGGAACTCAACGCTGGGCTTTTATCTTGGTATCAGAGTGAAGAAATGAAAATATTAATAACTCATTCCATTAAGTGAGCTTGGAACCCACAACCGTCGCGTAACATTCACACCCTTGTGCCGTCGCACCGGGATGTCTTCTGTTTCTCTTATAAAGAAGATTATTTCTTTCATTAATTCAACGCTCGGATTAGATCGTTACTCGATTTATTTCCAGCATAGTGTGTTATTATAAAAGTGGGACAGTTTATGAAATAACAAGCTTTAATAGCCGTCGCCGTTGTGGAGTTATGGTTGGTCTTATATTATCTTCGTAATATTATTATTTTATGAGACGAATACCTTATCTTTTATTATCAGCTTCACGCTGTATCCCGCACACAGCAGGGTAGGCAGAGGGAACCTAGTGTTAAAACACTCCGTTTCCGGAATTCTGCCAAATTTTGTAGGCATTGTGTGTTGAATGGCAGAACTCAACGCCGCGCTTTGCCTCGACACCAGAGCGAAGAACTGAAAATATAAACGTAAATAGGTGTTCCACTTCCTCGAGTGGAGATCGAACCTACAACCGTCTCGTTACAGTCACACCTTTGTGCCGCTTATCTTATTTTAATTACAATATTTAATTTTTATATATTTTTTTTGTTTCATTTGACAGTTGAGTTATATCAATGGCATAATATGTTTGTGAAAAACACATAATTATATGATATGGGCAAAATATATGCACATATACAAATATAATTATTCAGAACATCTTAGAGCTATTACTTTATGGAATAAAATAATTAATACAAGTATTAAATTTGCATTTTAGATAAGGTAACAAAAACCTTTATGCTAAAATCATAATTAGATATACAATCTAAAATGCTTCTTACAAACCAAAATACTATGAAAAATAAATGCTTAAATATACCACGATAGTTGGTCCACTTCTTATAAAATAAGGGCAAAAGTTAACAAATATTCCAAAATACAAAAGGACTTTTACATACTACAAATACAACCTGTGGCTGGTACTAACCATATGCGGTTCCAATATATATGGAGGATATCGCTTTGCCAGCTGAGATTTTTTGGCCAGTATCCAAGTTCAAGCATATAATTCTAACCTCTAATTGGCCGTTAAGTACAGAAGAATTTTGTGGTGGATTTTTATTATTTTTAACCTCGACACCTTTTTATTAACAATTTCAAAATAACTTTTGTTATTTCTCAGCTTCTTGCTTTTAGCCATTTCGTTTTTCAAGCCTTGCCTTTCAGTACTACATTTTTACGCACATTTTCTTGACAATGACGGATTATTGCGCTATACAAAAACATTGTAAATTGTCTAACATTGTATATATGTTATACATTTTTATATTTTAACTATATTTTTTTATATTCATTTCATAAACAGGATATATTTTTTCTTGTATGTCTAAGATTTTCAGTAATTTTTTTTATGCAGTTATTTCTATAAGTTACTTATTAGTTTTCCATACCGTTTTCTAAAAGCGGATATCTTATTATTAATAAGCGGGTTTTGTTGTTTATGGCGTTGATCAAAGAAAGAAATTAGAGTATTGAGAAATTCAAATATTTTTGAATTAATTTTTAAAATAATTTCGATAAATGAAGGCCGTTACTAATTAACGCAAATATTTTTTCTTGCTAGAAAGAAATTAGAGTATATTTCATTTTTCAATTTTCTTAATATAAAAAATTGCTTAAAATATAGCTTTTCAGCATATTCTTTATATTTCCACTTAGATTAAATATAAAATAAACCTAAGTTTAAAAGTAAGAGTGAAGGGTTCTTGTTAACTCTTGTCCTCATTGTCAGACATCCCGCTTGGTCGAGGTAAGCTAGTACGTTGTCGGTCACATTTTAAATAATTAAATTTTAGTTTGTTATTGTTTTTGAAAATTTTACTTAAGCTTTATAGATTTCTTATAAAGCTAGGTATCCCTTAATTTTATATTTGTTATAATAATCATTAATTAAAGTATACATATATTTGAGGGTGTATTTACACGATGACAGTGATTAAAGAAGAAATATTACATTTAAAAAAAATTAATAGCGTTGGAAAAGTTACATATACTCGTAGATATTCTCAGTTATATACATAAATTGCAAATTTCTCTTTTGCTAGTTGCCTGCTCTTAAAACAAATTTAAATACCAATGACATTGCGTATCGACTGGCGGAACTCAAGGTCGCGTATATATATATATCATACCCTCGATTGGAATCGAACCCACAACCTGTCACAACCTGTTATAGTCACACGATTGTGCCCTTCCCCTCCTGCGCCAGGACTGGATCCAGAAAACGAAGATGATTTTAAATTATTCCCTAGTGACTTGACATTTTCTTGATTCAGGACGATGAATCGCGATTCTTTTTACCTGTCGCAGGATGAACTTACATTTTTAGGCTTACCTGCCTCAAAGTTTGTGAACAAAATGCTATAATTTGTTCTAAAATAATATTCTTATTACCTTGAACATCAATTTAAATTATCGTTGTGATAATGGTTGCTTTAGATTTAGTAATATTATTCAAATTGTAAATTATTTGCTTAAGTCAAAATAAATAAGATAAATTTGTGGGAGAGTCACGTTGCCAGCAATGGCGACACGCATGGGCAGACTCGACCGGATCATTACCACCCCCGGCATTTAAAACCGGCGTGAAGTAGTGGCTTTATGCCACTGCGTTTCGCATTAGG
>DWGR01004742.1:0-10877 GCA_018247715.1 Heliconius burneyi
AATGAAACCGTTTCAAGAGCCATTACCCGTGGCAGCGTGCCATCGCCGCGTTCGCAAACCATTCTATCATAATCGAAGGTATCTGCATTAGGGGAGACTAGCTACAAAAATACTGTAACTATAAGACGAAATTTATAAGCAGAAGCGAAACTGTATATTTAAGTTGTTAATTTTTTGTTGCTTATAGATCATAGTCAATAGAATATGGCCCATGTTGTGGCGTAGGGGCACAAATGTGTGACTGACTGTGACTTCGATTTCCACTTGAGGAAATTAAATATGCAATATATTAAAAAAAAACCTTTTTTTTATTCTTTCAATTCCTAATGATTTCGATAGTGCAGTGGAAAACGGAAGAGAACTAATAAGAACGGAGTATCTTAACATTAAATTCTCAAGTTATCTCTTTCTATTCTGCTATGAAAATATATATAATATTGTAATTTGCAACCAGTACCTTATTCAAATTTTTACGCATCTAATATTTTACATTTATTTTTAAAATATAACCAGAGGCAGTTGCGGCGCAGTGGCACAAGGGTGTGACTGTAACGCGAGGGTTGTGGGTTCGATAGCCATTCGAGAAACTGAAAATATTTATTTACGTTTATATTTCTATTTCTTCGCTATGGTGTAAAGGCAAAGCACGGCGTTGAATTCTGCCACTCAACACGCAATGTCTTCAGAATTCGGCAGAAACTGAGGAACGGAGTGTCTTAACACTAGCTTCCCTCTGCCTACCCCGCAGTGTGCGGGATACAGCGTGAAGCTAATTTTAATTTAAGCAGTTGATAAATCACAACTTGTACCAATCATAATCCTGTAACAGACGAGGGGATACCCTTAATGCGTTTGCATAATGGTCGTCATTAGACATTTATAATGATTCAGCTACTGCCCTTCCAGTTCCACGAAGATATTTGGAATCTTTCACAAATAGCTGTGTCTACTTTCAAATTTTAAGTGACAAATTGTATAAGTAAATGTCACTGAATCAAGACATTTATTTGGGCATTATATTTATTTGGGTTTTTGGGGAAAAAATGATGTTTGGACTCAATACATATGAATGTGTAGTACTGGTTTTTTAAAAAAATAATAAGTAAGTATGACTGAATCAAGACATTTATGAGGCCAGTCGTGGCGCAGCGGCACAAGGGTGCGACTTCGTGCGCTGCAAAATCGACTAGTTGTGAGTTCGATCTCCATTCGAAGAAGTGAAATATTTATTTACGTTTACATTTCCATTTTCTTCGCTCTGGTGTCGAGGCAAAAGCGCGGCGATGAGTTCTGCCACTCAACACGCAATGCCTCCAGAATTCAGCAGATAGTGGGGAACGGAGTGTTTTAACACTAAGTTCCCTCTGTCTACCCTGCTATGTGCGGGATACAGTGTGAAGCTAAAAAAATAAGACATTTATTTGGGCACTATAGATAAAAAAATGTTTGGACTCTCATACATTCTCGTATGAATGTTTAATGCTGTTGATTAATAAATATTTTATATAAATATATTTATTGTTTTTTATTATCTTTATTTTATATTGAATATGATTAGTTAGACACATTAAATGATAATCAAGAGTATTCCACTCTAGTTATGTAACAGGAGACATTTTAAATGCGTTAGTGGTAGTGTCACGAAATACACGTCAGTGGTTACGGATTAAAAGTTAAGTTGTAATTTTTATTTTAATTAATTAAGTAATATATATATATATATATATATATATATATATATATATATATATATTAAAATTGTAAATATAATTAATAAACAATAAAAGCTCTATCAACATCTTTACTCTACATACTTACATGAAACATAAAATAATAAGAAAAGATTTGCTATTTGTAATTATTTTAACTATTCTTTTACTTTGAAACTGTAGACAAAGAAAACATTCCTTAGTGTTCAACGCTGAAATCTTTGCCTAGTCCACTGCCATAACCTTTTCCTACGTGACCTGTGCGGGCTCCTCATGCTTTTACTTGACCTTCCGCCAGTATCAACGATACTATTTCTATCGAAGGTCAACTGAGATTTTCCTCTGCCTCTATCACCACTCAATCTTGATTTTTAAATCTGTTCCTGACTATACTTAATCCATGAATCTTTGAAAATATATATTTCTACAAAATAACACACACCAATACCAAATAAAGTTATTTATCAAACGACATCACCAAGAATCGAAGCCACTGACTTTTCTTGATGTTTATAAATTATAACAGCGTGACTCTACAAACGTCGTTTCCACGCCACCGCGCTCTCGCTTAGTGACTTAACGAGTGTCACTAGAAACACTTGTAACAAATTAAATTTAGTGTCTACTCGCTTTATTAATGATGTGAGTGACTCGCGTACCCCTAATTGTGCTTTTAGTGAAAAAGCTTTGAGTGTTTTCTGTTGTTTTGTTTGTATGGGACATTGAGCTGAATTTGTAAATTTTTTAAATAGTTAAGTAGTAGCAGGATAGGCAGAAGGAACCTTGTGTTAAAATACTATTTTTGTTTTGTTGTTTTTGTTTTAGAGACATTTCGAGTAGAGAGGCGGACTTAGCGCCGCTATTTTTTTAGAGATCAATATATATATAACAAAAAAAAATAATCAAAGATATATTAGATCTTTACTTTTATAATTTTTTTTATTTTATGTTTTTTTTATCTTTAGATCTATACTAAAGATAAATGAATATACAGGCAGCACTAGAACCTAATAGATAAATTTATAGGTGAGGGTCATAATAGATGACCTACAGGCACAAATATAAATTTAAATAAATATTTTGTAATCTGCTAATTTTATCCATTTCCTCCATTTTCTTCGAGTCATTCATATTCCATTTCCTCGAGCGGGGATCGAACCCACAACCAGTCGTGCTTACAGACAAATTTTATGACCATGCATCACGACTGGCGTTAATTAAATTTACTCTATATTAATCAAATAAATTTGAATGTTTTCGAAATTGTTTTCGAAACATGACACGTTTACCATGAAGGCAATTCCTATAGTTTTTCGATATTTCCTGCTTAATGCAAGATAGCCAGATAAGTGTGCAGATACTCTGGTTCCCACTTTCCATCCAATTTTCGAGACATACTGAGTTAGTGATGATATTCAACCTATTCTAAAAAAATGGAGTTTGACCCAGCATCCTAGCCTAATAATTACAAGTAAAGGTCAAAAATATGACTAAAAATAAAATCTAACAGATAAACTTAATTAATTATAATAAAAACCCAAATACCAAATGTACACCAATACCATACAACAATCACAAGTGGAAGTAAAGCAGATCGCGTGCCGGCGTTGCGCAAGGCTTGCGGCTTGAGCGAGCAAGCGGGCCGCACCTGAATCACTTCCCGTTTGCACACACGTACTTGCTTGGGTACGTCCTCGATTGTGATTTGTTTCGCTTCTGTTTTTTTTATATTGGTTGAAATTGTTTTTTTTTTAATTTTTTTTTATTTAGAGAATTGATAGTATATTATATAAAAAAAATTACACAAATCGATCAAGCGTACAATTTTAGCCAAGCCAAGCAAAGTCTTCAAGTCAAGATTAAAATTGACAATTCGAAATCATAAATATCACGGGCTGATGTGAAAATTAGCATGTTTTAGTTTAAAATTTAATTTTGTAAAATCATATGGGAATAATGATTTTTATATATCTTGAGGTGCTGGAGGCAACGACAAGAGGAACGGGCAATTAACTGTCTGGCATGTTTTTAGATAGTAAGCATGTAGAGTTTGTAAGAAAGACCTGAATGCCGTTTTCCACTGGCAACCGCCGTTTTAAAAGAAAAAAGAAATTAAAATGCTAAACATTTACGTAAGTATGTATTCCCTGCTTTGTGCGGGGGACCAGTGTCACTTCATTCCCCACTTTCTGCCTAATTCTGGAGGCTTTGCGTGTTGAGTGGCAGAACTCAACGCCGCGCTTTGCCTCGACACCAGAGTGAAGAAATGGAAATATAAACGTAAATAAATATTTCACTTTCACGAGTGGCGATCGAACTCACAACCGTCGCGTTACAGTTACACCCTTGTGCCGCTGCATCACGACGGCCTTACAGCCCATTAGTAATAGATAATGTGTAAAAAAGGAAAATATTAAATATTTCATACCTCCGAGTGCAAATCAAATTTGCGAACTTAGTGTTAAGACACTCCGTCCCACACTTTCCGTCGAATCAATATATAATAATTATTATAATTAAAATTATTTTATAATAACATATTGTTCTTAAGTGGAACAATACTTAGCCGCGACGAAAATCGCCATGTATCATTGCTTTTACTTGTTGCATCCGTAGAGGCGTTACACTCGACTCTCGCGCCGGCTTCAAATTACTGAATAAAATTCACTTATACGATCAACATCATTAATTAAAATAACACCTTATATGGTCATAGTAAAGTTGCAATTTGAACTACAAGATTTTAAAATAAATCTTGTACTAAAAGCATTGTTTGAAGGTTTCTTTTGATATTTTTTCAAATTTAAATTAAGTATGTATGTCCTGTCATTACGCTCGAAGGTCGGAACTCTGAGGATGTGATTTCCACTGGCACAGTTTTATATCGCGTGCTATATTAACACAGTATATCGTGATCGCTATATGAATTTAATATTTTTGTCGGTTTGTTAATCACATATACGCCAGTTGTTTTTACAATGACCTACTTATTATTTATGAGTGGTATTTTTTTTAATCAAATATTTTTTTTTGCTTCATCCCACACATAGCAGGGTAGACAGAGAGAACCTAGTGTTAAGACGGACTGTCTTTCCCACTTTCTACCGAGTTCTTGAGGCATTATGTGTTGAGAAGCAGAATTTAACGCCGCACTTTGCCTGGAAACCAGAGCGAAGAAAATGAAAATATATACGTAAATAAATATTTCACTTCTTCGAGTGGCGATCGAATCCATAACCAGTCGATTTTGCAGCTCACGTAGATCCTTATGCCGCTGGGTCACAAAGACCTCAATATTTAATTAGGTTAATTTGTATTAAATGTATGATATTTTATAATTTTATACGTTTCTATAGGTAAAGCGGACTTTTTAATTTTTTTGAAATATTTACAATGCCACTGTAAAGGTCAGGTAAATTCTGAATAGTTTAGTGTTAATGACCATTTTTACTACAATTAACTAGTAAGAATTTTTAAATATAGCTTAAGTTGGGTATATATGGTTCGAAAAATATTTGTAATAGCATTAGTATATATAATTTTTAAAGGGAGCCCAGCGTCAATACACTTCTTTAAGGCAATTCCTTTATATATTGTATGTTGCTTGGTAGACCGCGGAATTTAACACCGTGCATGATCTATCAGAGCGAGGAAAAGAAATATTATTAAAATGCCCCAGTAAGAATCAAATTTTTAACAATCACGAAGACCCCCAATGGCGACAAGCAATCTTTTAAGCAATAATCAAAGTACGGAATACAGATTATAACATTTCAAAATAACATTGAAACATTTTTAACACTTATATAGCGTTATTCGTCCCTAAATAAAGAAAATAACTTATTAAGAAAACGTATAAAAATTTTCACGTGGCGGGACTTAAACCCGCGTCTCTTCTATACCGTCCAACCGCTCTGCCCACTAAGCCATACTACTACGTAATACGTTTTCTAAACAATTATAGATATTACACGGAGAGGCAAAAATATCAGCTTCACGCACACAGCAGGTTAGGCAGAGGGAACCTAGTGTTAAGACACTCCGTTCCCCACGTTCTGTCGAATTTTGGAGGCATTGCGTGTTGAGTGGCAGAACTCAACGCTGCGAGGCATATCGTATCCATATATTTGTATAATTTAATTTTCGTTTTATATTATGTGAAGAGCCGCTTTATATGAAATGTAATTAGAACGTTAGTTCATTTACATTTTTGTGTCAGGGTTACATTAAATAAAAAGAATTCTAAGAAACCACACAAAGGACGCTGTGGACCAGTTGTATGTTATTATAATTATATTTAATTATATAATACACATTATTGTGATGAAATATGCAGTCTGGTTCGAGAATTTGTGGCGTTAAGTTCCACTAATCAACACGCGATGTCTCCAGAATTCGATGGAAGTAGGGAGCTTAAATATATTATTAGATCCCCAGGTTCCCTCTGCTTCTACTGTGTGCACTATTAAAAAAAACTTAACTTAATAAAAATTTTTTACAAACAAGTTCAGTCGTGGGGTAGAGGCCCATGATGAGCACTAGCGTGTGATTGTAAGCGCGGCAGATTGTAGAAATGAAATATAGGTGAGGCGCGGCGTTGAATTCCGCTACTCTATACATACAATGCATCGAGAATTCGGCGAAAAGTAGGCAGCGAAAGTGTCTTAACACTAGGTTCTCAGATTACCTTTGCCTACCCTGCTAAGTGCGGGATACAGCGTGAAGGTTGAGAAAAGAAAAACATATTTTGTAGTAGATATATAATTATCATTATCATCATCAGCCTGTCCTCATCCACTGCTGGAAATAGGCATCCAATGGCACGCCACTGAGCTCGATCTTCAGCTCTTCGCCTCCAGCCGTTGCCCGCCACTTTGCTTATATAATTATTGTAAATATTGTATATGTACTACAAAATTGTATAAAATCCTATTTATAATTGGTTGTTACAATTCAGTGATTTTGAAGTGCGTGACTTACTTTGAAGCAAGGACGGGAAATATAATTCGTGTGAAGGATAAGACGTTTGCTTTGTTTCTAATTCTGTTATGATTGTTTTAAATTAATATTGAAAATGTGGCTTCAATTAAATTATAGAACTATTTAAAATCAAAATTTTGAATAAAATGTTAAAAATAGCGGCACAAGGGTGTGACTGTAACGCGACGGTTGTGGGTTCGATCCTCAATCGAGTAAGTGAAATATTTATTTACGTTTATATTTCAATTTCTTCGCTCTGGTGTCGAGGCAAAGTGTTGAATTCTGCCACCCAACACGCAATGCTTCTTGAATTCGGCAGAAAGTAGGGAACGGAGTGTCTTAGCACTAGGTTCCCTCCGCCTACCCTGCTGTATGCGGAATATAGCGTCAAGCTTAAAATTAAAAATATTAAAACAAGGAAATGGTAAGACACTCCATTCCCCACTTTCCGCTAAATCTTCGAAACATTACGAGTGGTGGAATTTAACGCCGCGTTAAATTTTGTTAGAGTAGAGCGAAAATATATAAATTATCTATTCCCTCAATTTGGAATCAAATCCCCAACCACCATCGCGAACTTTACATTCAAAAATATTTTAAAATATTATTATTATAAATTTTCAATAAAATAAATATTGAATGAATTTCCAAATAACAAAGAGATATCGTTATATATATTTTTAATCATGTTTAATTTCCTGCTTTATTGACATACTTCCTTCCATATGAGCGATTTATTACTTTGGTCATGCAAACAAGTTAAAATATATGTGGGTACCCACACAAATATTTTTCAAAGCATACCATTTGTTTTTAATTTTTTATCAGCTTCACGCTGTAATCTGCAAACAGCCGGGTAGGTACAGTTACCTACAGAAAAGGTTACCTAATATCTAAATGTATTAAAAGAGAAAAACAGAGTGACTTTCTATGTACGTACGTGATACTTAATTTTCCATGAATATTTGAGGCTAGCCGTGGCGCACGAGCACAAATATGTAAAGTGATGGTTGTGGGTTCGATCCCAATTCGAGGAAATAAAATATATTTTAAACTTATATTTCCATTTCATCGCTCTGGTCTCGCAAGTGACCTCCAAAATTCGACGGAAAGTGGGGAACGGTGTATCTTAACACTTGTTCTATCTACCCTGCTGTGTGCGGGATAAAGCGTGAAGCTGATTATAAAATGAACATTTACAAACAAATCAAACATTCACACCATTGCGAAGTATCTAATTCTCCTATATCTACCTCTACATTAGTGAGTTGTATCTATATTCTATTCGCGGCGTCGGTCTCGGTGTCGGTGTCGTGCGCAAGTGGGGCCAGAAATATTTTTAATCTAAACAAATATGCGGCAAGCTCTTCAAAATAAATATTTCGGACGTTGTGTTAGGGAGTGTGCAGGTTTGATAGTTATAGGGAGGTAGTTATATTTTTTAATTTCCGTTTCGGATCTTGGTGACAAAACGCGGCGTTGAGTTCCGCCAATCAAAATATAACTGCGTAGTGGCAATAAAGGCTTGATATGTGAGAAAAAGCATTTCTTATTAATATTTTTGTTTAGCTAGTAAAATATCCGGCCGGGAAAAATAGTAAGAGCGTAGTATTTAACCTAACCTAACGCCGTAATTCTTTTCTTTACTTTTAATGTAATAAAAAAATGAATAGATTTCGATCATTGAACCCACAACTATTGCGGTATGACGGTAAAATAAACCATACCATAAAAAATATGGAAATAAATCCTATTGTGAAGCAAAGGATTGAAACAAATTACAGTGTTTAATGCTCGTAGAGTTCTAAGCAATGCTCTAATTCCGAATAGAGCAATTTATACTTAAAATAAACGTCATAGTGGAATCCGATATTGGTTTTTTTTTAATTTATCTATTTCTGTTCTTTCTATACATGTTCCTCGCTCTGTTAATAAGATAAAGCGCAGCGTAGAGTTCCGCCACGCCACGCGCAATGCCCGACAATTCTGCGGAAAATGGAAAATGGTAGTGTCTTATTAGGAAAGAGTGTTTTCCCATGAAGACGCTACCGTTTTTATAGGAACTATTAAGACATTACATTTCAATATATTCCTAGGTTCCCTCTGCCTATTGAATGAATTGATATTGAATGAAGCTATAAAAGTAACATATAATAAGATATTTCTTTCTTTTATACATAATAAATGATAAAAGATATTTAATTATAATAAAAAACAAGTGTAAAATGATCTCAATCTGATATAAAAATCAACGTTGACCAGAGCCGGATCACTTAGGACAAAAAGAGCGTGTGTTTATGGTTCGGGCGATACGGAGAGTATTATATGGGTGACTGTAGCAGCGTATAAGGGATAAGCTGAAAGCGTTTTACCCTTATATTTTTTTGATATATTTATAGACAAACAAAATTCTATAATATGATTACGTATTATATAATAGTATTTTGTCAAACTATGTTGTCAATAGTCGAAGCCGTCGTGGCGCAGCGGCACAAGGGTGTGATTGTAACGCGACGGTTGTGGGTTCGATCCCACTCAAGGAAGTGAAATATTTATTTACATTTATATTTTCATTTCTTCGCTCTGGTGTCGAGGCAAGAGAGCGGCGTTGAGCTCTGCCACTCAACACGCAATGCGTCCAGAATTCGGCAGAAAGTGGGGAACGGAGTGTCTTAACACTAGGCTCCCTGTGCCTGCCGTACTGTGTGCGAGATACAGCGTGAAGCTGATTTATTTTTTCAAACACTTTACATTGGAATGAAAAAAGGTACTAGTTTATCTATTTTTTTTTCGTTTGTGGGTACTGTAAATTCTACCTCATTAGGTAGTACTTCATAGGTATTGGATATGCGGCGAATTTCATACAATGCGGTAAACACAAAGCATAAAAGTTCGCATATTTTGACGTAAATTACATTAAATTTACTGTCTTGCCAACATTAATACGTTACTTGTATATTGATTTTGAGTATTAATACATTCAAACATCAATAATTCTAAAATTATCAAAACTAAAATGTCCTTCATGTAAGGATATTTCACAATTAACTATTGCAATATGAAATAACTAACGTAAATGCATTCATTGAAAATTATATATGCTCTATATTAGTTACCTGAAAGATTTTGTCTAATCAAAATACTTACAACTTATACATATTCACGTTCAGAGGTGTCATTGTAAGAAAAGCTAAAATAATATTATCATAAAAATGTAGAGCAGAGAGAGAGAGAATATTTACTTTTACAAAAACGTCATAAGCTTCCATTATGCACCTTACAATAAAAGAGAGATGTTTACACCGCGCGAGGCAACGATAGTCGAGTAATTGTAACTGTTTCCAGGGATCGAAAATAATCAAGAACATTTATAAGGTGCGATACGATACCAAACAGTGTATCGCCTAGTTTATACTATGGAGGATGGCGTTTGATCGGTTTTTCTAGTTTATATATATAATGGTAACTATAATGTTAGAGGTTAGATCGTCTTTGATTTTTTCCATCTTATCTTATATCAAATTTAGTGAGAGATAACTTAATATGGATCAATAGAAATGTTATACGAGTATATCGAAACACATCACGTTGATATCTCCAATTCGGTGAGAAAACGTACAATGGTGTCTAAAGACTAGATTTTCTTCGTTTATACTGCTTTATAGAGGGTTGGGGCCAGTCGTGGCGCTGGGGCACAAGGTGTGACTGTAAAAGCGACTGGTTGAACGGTTGTGGCTTTGATCCCCACTCGAGGCAGATAAATATGTATACACACTTCCTCCAGAATACGGTAGAAAGTGGGGAATGGAGTGTGTTAACACGAGGTTCCCTCTACCTACCCTGCTGTGTGAGTGATACAGCGTGAAGCTGATTTATTTATTTATTATAGAGGGCTTATGCTGTAAATATTAATGACATTTTGAAAGGCAAAAATGAATTCTACACTTATAGTAGTAGTGCATTGGAGACTAGAATATTTTAAATATAAACATTTCATAAGATGGGATTTGTACCCAGAACCGGTGCGTTCAACATCGCTACGATAGAGTTGCTTAAAATTGATAATATCAAGTCACCTAACCAGTACCAAATGTTTTTTTATTGATTATACTTGAATATTATACACGGAGTCAAGTCATTTTACTAGTTTTCACGAAATTTCCCACACATTGCGGGGAACCCACCTTG
>DWGR01004743.1:0-10877 GCA_018247715.1 Heliconius burneyi
TGAAGACGTTATTGTTTAATTTAAAATTTCTTTAAGGCATAATAGTGGCACCCAAGGACTCAATCAAAGGCAATTTTAGAGATTTTAGAGCGGTTTATAAATGCAGGCCATGGTTATTTATGAAAACTGCTTCTTAAGATCGATCTCAAAATTTATATATATATATATATATTTAACGAATATAGGTATCTTAATAAATAAAGAAAGTGGTATTTTTTTTATATATAAAATTCGAATCTACTATTATCTTGACATCCACATCAAACTGCGCCACAACGGTGTTTAACTACGTACTCGTATACTGCTATTTCCCACCGCCCAGTAATGGACGGCGATGATTGATGAGTTGATAGTACCTTCGAGAGCATCAATCAATTATTTTAATACGGCATCGGATTTGTTTTCGCTGTAAACATACTGTTATAAAATAAATATTGTATATAAAATTTTGATATAATTATTTATAGTACAATATTTATTAAAATTTATTTTTCATTTCTTCGCTCTGGTGTCCAAACAAAGCGCGGCGTCATGTTCCGCCACTCAGCATGCAATGCCTCCTAAATTCGGCGGAGAACGAAGGTATTATCACTAGGTTCCAAAATCTACCCTGCCGTACGCGGGATACAGCGTGAAGCTGATTTTTATGAATAGATAAAGTTTTTTCGCAGATTCAATTTTATTTGATTACTATTTAATATCATTGCATATCATATGCATGAGAATGAGCTTGAGAATAAAATTATATTATTTGCCTTTTCCACGTACATACGTCCCATAATTTTATTGGTGGAATATATTATGTCCTGTATATAGCAGAGTAGGCAGACATAACATGTTTAGATATTTCGTTCTCCGTTTTTCGTCATAATTTGAGACATTGCATGTTGATAAGCAGAACGAGACACTGTACAATGTCTAGTAGAGCGGATTTTTTTTCTCCAAAATATCCAGCTATTTAAGAATTATAACAAATACTGAATAAAGAAACGTAATAATATATTTTTTATAGCACAAATATCTGTAGATACATATACTTATACTATTACACATAAATATCTCCCCAAGCGGGAGTCAAACTCGTAACTTTTGTGGACATTTTCAATCACAAGCACAGCTACAAAACTACACATAAATAAAATTAAAGTGTCTGTAATTTATATAATAGTAAAATACAAACAATTTACGAATATTAGCCTGACTGTCTGTCTGTCCGGGCTAATCTCCAGAACCACTGGACCAATTCCCATAACATTTTTACTGAAAGATAGAAAACATTGTCGAGCCACATGTATGCTTCTTTCTACCATGTAATTCCTGTGAGACAGGTATTTACGGAGATATGAAATGACCATATTTATTTCTATTTAAAATAGTTTTTGTGAGAAAATACATAAAATTTAAATAACGATATATTTAATGTTACCCTAAATATATTTAAATAATAGTTGAAGCGGGCGAAGTCGCGAGCGGTCCGCTATTGACAGCAGTCCGCTATACCTATCCATTTGAAAAGCACATTCCAAAAATACAAATAGCAATATATATACACATTTTCAATTTAGTCGCGTAATAAAGGTAAAAAGATATCGGCCCTATCTTTCTTTACCTCGAGACGTCTTATAAGTCACGTAGCAGTACAATTTGTAAAGCCCGCGTTGGGCTGTGAAGGGAACTTATTTATTTTCTTGTTATTTTTTAAGTTGTAGGTAGAGACGGCGCTTGGGAAGATATTTCAAGTTGTATCTTAAATTTATTACTTTAGATAACAATGCTAAAAGGATCTTTTAAATCTTTTTCTTTCGTCACCAGAGCCTTTAATTAAAATATAAAATATATCAATGACACGTGTGGGAATTGAACCCATAACTGTCACGTTTATAGTTGCATTCTTATGTCCATGCGCCACGACAGTCTCTTAACGATTCTATTGTTTTGTATTCTAGTTTTTTAAAAAAAAAAAGAAAAATTATAATTATTTAACAGACCTGCCAAAGTATCATAAGCTTTTTGAAAAGCTACCTAAGTTGTTTAAAGTTTGTGTTCAGATAATTAATTTAGTTGTTTTAACGAAACTTTCATCAGCAATTAGTTTTAACAGCGAGTCCATAATTTGTTAAACAACACTTTTGGGAAAAACCCAATATTATAAAGTAAATTGATAATTGTAAGATAAAGCGCGGCGTTTAACTCTGCACTCTATACAAGCCTATGCTCTTTAATGGCTGTAATTTGAGAAGAATGTGGAGAATGAAATGTTTTCATACTGGTTCTCTCTGCCTACTTTACTACTATAACACTAAAAAATAGCTTCATGCTTGAACCAGTATATTCTAGGGTAGGTAGAGGGAACCTAAGAGGGTAAATAGTGTCAAGACACTCAGTTCAGGTTAAGACATTTCTGTTTCTACTTTTCGCCGAATCTTGAGCGTTTGCTTCGCTTTGTTCGCTTGTTACCAGAGCAAATCCAACCTGGGAAGTAAAGTATTAAATATTGAATTTTTCCGAGTGGGAATTGAACCATAGCTCTTTCAGTTACACCCTTGTGCCACTGGGCAACGAAGGCTTCAAAACTTAATTATATATGTTTGGTCCTTTACTTAGATGTATCTGTAGTCAGTATAGACAAACGCTCGAGTTTCATTAAGTTGTGTAAACACATCAACTGAAAGAATTTTTTATTTTAAGTTAAATTAAAAATACAGTTTAAACTTATATTTTTTACTTTTTATTTTTTTTACTAGATTTTTACATTTTCTTTTAATTTTACACAAGAATCACGGTATTTATTGAAATGAAAATTAAATATACAATATATTTTTTATCAGCTTCACGCTGTATCCCGCATATAGCAGGTTAGGCAAAAAGAGTGGCGGAGGAGGCAAACGGTCAAAGGAGCCTAGTGTTAAGATACTCCGCTCCCCACTTGTTGATCGATCCCATTACCTATCTTGTTACAGTCACACAATTGCCTCCCTGGGCTACGTCACGCCTCGGAACATTGTGTTAAGTCACCTGGTGAACATCTGTTCTCCACTTTCCGCCGAATAAAATAAACACTCACATAAAAACCACTAACAATTTTAACATTAAATCACGGTTTAGTTACGTCAAGCGTCATGATTACCAAAAACTTAATTAAGTTTCGTTAATTGCTTCAACCGTCAACAAACGTTTGTAGGTAATTGCTCTGAAACGTTAAGAACTCCTTTAATTAAATCGAAAATGACTTACGAGTGTTTAAGAAAGTGATGAGGTACATAACCAGCCATGCTCGCAATTAAAAGAAAGACCAGTTATATTATAGATAAAAACTAGTCTTAGGGCTTCGGGACGCCATAGGGCTTCGTCTGTATTTTCAAATGCATATAACCGTAGAGCCTTAACCACTGGCGTAGGGTCGCCTCGTTTTCTGTTTTTTATCGCATACATTTCATAGAGCGTGAATAGGAATTGCAAAACCTTCTTACCCCTACTCATTTTTACCTTTTTACCATGTATGCACTATGCTTCATACCATACATATATAGAAATTCCGGATTGTACTGAAGAAATGCTTTAAAATTTCGCATTCTTCATACGCACAGCGAGAGAATGGAACTGACAAACTTATAAACTTTACTAAATTTGTGAAAGTAATTCACTTCACATTCACAGAGGCCGTCCTGGCGCAGCGGCACAAGGGTGTGACTGTAACGCGACGGTTATGAGTTCGATCCCCACTTGAAGAAGTGAAATATTTATTTTCGTTTATATTTCTATTTCTTCGCTCTGGTGTCAACGCAATGCCTCCAGAATTTGGCAGAAAGTGTAGAACGGAGTGTCTTGGGGGTTCCCTCTGCCTACCCTGCTGTGTGCGGGATACAGCGTGATTATTTATTTATTTTAATAAAGTTAGAGACGAAACAGCGTGCTATTGCGAGTAAATTATAATAATTTATACAAATATTTGTATTTCAGAAGCAGATGTTAGCTAATGAGAACAACGCACAAAGTTATGCTAATAGATGACTCTATCAGGCGCTACTTGTTGAATTAGCGAACGGGCGACAGTTCAAGTAATCGCGCTCGAATTATAATTTTCAGTACATTGAGGGATTTTGTAATACAAATGTATAAATGGTGAATATTTGAATATATCTAAATATAATTACGAGGCTGTCGTTTCGCAATAGACTAGTGTTTGACGGTAAACGTGAGGGTTTTGGGTTTGATTCCGACTCGAGGGACTTATATTTTATTTTTAATTATTTAAATTTACCCGCCCTGGTAGACAAGGTGTGCCGCTGATTTTCAAAATACAAAGTCTTGAAAATTGGACATATGATGCGAAATTAAGTGTTTTAATCGTTATTTGGAAGATATATATTATTCGACAATCAACTAATATAGCTTCATATTAAGTGAAGCGTAAATGAAGGTCGTGGGTTCGATGCTCACTTTATTACACATATTTAAATCTCAAATATTTTTTTTCTTCGAACTCATTTATGAAAATATAGAGTCATGATAATTCTTTTTAAACAAAAAAAAAAATTGTACGTTTAAAACTAAACATGGCCTTTAGCTAGATAGCTGAAGGAGTTATTGCGGCAGTAAAAAAAATATTTGCTTTGAAGACTACGACCTTTCCGGAACACAATTTAAAATAATAATTTAAATTATTTTTAAGATTTTTCTTTATAGGAAAGAATTTCATTACTATCTCTTCAAATGCTCGATAATAAAAGATGATACATATATTTTTTTTGCTTGGAAAAACATTAATAGAAAATTTGGAAGAATGATATTGGTTTTTATTTTTTTTACTTCTAATATTAATTGAATTAAATCATATTGTATTTTTATATTTAATGGGTACCAATATTTAAAACATGGTATAATGGAAAAAAGTGGATTTTTTTATATTACATTAAATGTCTCCAATTCGAAAAGAAAATACAGTGTCTGCTTACCCCGGTAAATAAATATCTAGTTTTATGTAAAATACACACAAGTACTCATGAATTTTCATAAATGTATACAATAAAAATGGTTAGGACTTTTCCATTCAAAACATTTTCCACTTGGTTGAACAACTTAATTTAAAATTCTTTTGATGTAACTCACGTCGCTGTTTACTTTATGATATTAAATTTAACTGAGTGAAGCCAAACTGGCATGTTGGTTCAATATTTTATAGTTTTATTATATACTTGTTTAAAATTAACCCGTAAGAACTATTTTTTTTTAGTTTCACGCTGTATCCCGCACAACACTGCGTTTCCTTTAAGAAACTTTCGTTCCACACTTGGCAGGCATTGCGTGTTGAGTGGTGGAACTCAACGTCGCTGAAAGTATAGTAATTGACCAGTTTAAAAGAGAGACATACGACGGTTGTGGTTTTGATCCGTACCTGGGGGACGTTTACATTTAAAAATATTTTCATCTCTTGTCACGGAAATTAAAGAACGGATATCACATTATCACATTCCTTAATTTCCGCATTTTCTTTGGGTACTTATAATAGATTCTCTTTGGCTACCATAAAATAAAATACAAGTGATGGAAACTATATTTATAAAAAATATAAATATAACTTCAATATTAACTTAGTCACGGATTTTTTTTATGGTAAAAGCATGGCAAACGAGCGTACGGGTCACCTGATAGTAAGTGATCACAGGCGCCCAAGACACCGCGTAACACCAGAGCTACTGGTGCGTTGCCAGCTTTTGAGGTGGCTGGGTGCCGGAGCTCGGCATTACCTAATGCGAAACGCAGTGGCATAAAGCCACTACTTTACGCCGGTTTTAAATGCCGGGGGTGGTAATTATCCGGTCGAGTCTGCCCATGCGTGTCGCCATTGCTGGCGGCGTGACTCTCCCACTCGTACTTTAGTCGCCTCTTACGACACCAACAGTACCAGGGTGATCCTATTCTAAACCGGGAACACACGGCCAGATTCAGATCTAGGACATAACGTTTTCTGGGTACTGTTAAAATAGGAAGAAAGAAAACTGAAATGTGTCTGAAAAGGCCCCGGTTCCCGGTTCAAAGCTACTCAGCATGATACGGAAGATTTATCTTCAATTTTAATAGGCCGAGACAATCTAGTGCCAAGACACTCCGTTCTCCCTTTTCCGCTTTTTCACCTTTTTCCGATTCAAGACATGTTGTATTAATGGCGGAGCTCAACGCTGTACATTACCTTTTTAGATCGAGAAATTGAAACCAATTCTTTTATTTGCTAAAACGTTTTTTATGATTTAATTTAGTGTTTAATCTTTTGAGATAAGGTTTATATTAAGAAGTTAGCAATGATCGTGCTCCTTAACTTTTATACCGAATATTTCGTACAAAATTGGTCGAATACCTCGAATTTTCTTTTATAGGTGTCTAACAAATTTTACCTTGAATTGGCAGTATTTAAATATTTCATGAACAATTTGTAAAATATCATCTCTATTTTATTACAAAATTTGCGCTTAAAAATGTAAAGAAATAGCAGTATAACCCACTATTTTCTACTCTTTTTTATTATTGCTTAGTTTCATACTTTATCTAGAATATGCCCAATAAATCCAGTATCTAGACACTCTGTTCTGCACCTTTCTAGGAATATTTATTTTTTGGTGTATGACTACAAATCGAAACTAAAACAATCGTTGGTAATTATATTTTTTTCTACATATCGCCCCTAGAGAACGTTTGTATATTTAATTATACTCACAGAGACCGTCGTGGCGCAGCGGCACAAGGGTGTGACTGTAACGCGACGGTTGTGGGTTAGATCTCCACTCGAGAACGCGAAATATTTATTTACGTTTATATTACCATTTCTTAGCTCTGGGAACGAGGCAAAGCGCGGCGTTGAGTTCTGCCACACAACACGCAATGTCTCCAGAATTCGGACGAAAGTGGGGAACAGAGTCACTTAACACTAGGTTGCCTCTGCCTACCCTGCTGTGTACGGGAACATGATAATACATTTTTATACCAATATTATAAAGATGGAGGGTTTGTATAGCTGAGTGCGCTAATCTCACGAACTATTAGTTCGAAATGAAAAAAATATTTTTGGGTTGAATAAAATAAAATTAAAATAAATAAATCATCTTCATGCTGTATCCCGCACACAGAGGGAACCTAGTGTTAGGGCACCCCGTTACCCACTTTATACCAAATTCTGGAGGCATTGCGTGTTGAGTGGCAGAACATTTACACGAGAGCGAAGATATGGAAATATAAATAAATATTTCATATTCTTGAGTAGGGATCGAACAACCACAACCAGTCAGTTTTACAGCCACACTCCTTGCTTCTGCGCCACGAATTGCCTAGAATGTATATATAGGAGTAACATATGTATATATAAAGTTCAATGAATATTTTAGTAGGACTTTATATATAATTCAAATGTTATATATAGCATGAGCATGTGGTATTCAAGCACTTATGCTATAAAGCTTTTATCAATTCGACCACAAACCAACAGACGGTGCCTTCTGATGTTACACTATATATGAATTTCATATTTAATAGTATATCCTGGAGTTTGTAGAGTGTAATAGTAGTACAATTTTTTTAAGTTTCACGCTTTATTAGACACTTATTTTTACTAGTTGTTTAAATTCAAGACATTACTAGTTGAGAGGCGGAATTTAGCACCGTAGTTTGTTTTGTTAGAGCAGGGAAAGGAAAATAATGTATTTCTCCGAGAAAGATCGAACTTACAATCATCGAGCTTACAGTAAGACACTGTCACTCCTTATACTAGGTTATAATGAGTTAATGTTTATTAATTTGTTTGTAACATAATCAAATCTTTAATAATTCAGTGAATAAAAGAGAAGTTATATGAAAATAGCTGTCGTTTTAATCTAACTTAAAAAAAAAAGATGTTTGTTTTACGCTGTATCCCTAGCTACCCAGCTAGAGAGAGCGAAGTAAAATATGTTTTAAAATAAAATATTTTTGCTGTTTCGATAAAAGTTAATTAAAGCATAGAGATCTTCATTCTTCTTACAATAAACTCTTTTTCCAGGAAATGTCGATACAAATACTAAATTTATATTAAATTCTAACCTATAACTGTATGTAAATAACATATATTGAACCTTTATATTAAATCTGGTTCAGAATAGTATTGAATTCATAAGGATATATATTTTCTGAGATTCCTATGACCTCAATAAAGGGGAAAAGCTGCCTTTTCTAGCCATTTTTCTCATATTTCATATCGTTGATAAAATGTATTATATATTCGAAGAAAGTATCTATTACGGACGCGTCTTGGCGCAGCGGTACAGTATTTGACTGCAAACATGGCGGCTCTTGGTTCAATTGAAAATCAGGAGTATAAATTATTTTCATTTTAGTAAAGTAATAAGACTTGTTCTAGCCTAATGGCCCAATAATCTAAGCCTGAGTAAATCAAAAATACTATGAGTTTTTTTAGCCCACCCATAGCGGCGGTAGGTAGAAAGAACTTGGAAACCTAGTGATAACTAGGTTTCCAAGTTCCCAGGTATCTTATCAAATACACCGTTCCTATTAAAATATATCCGTCCTCACTTTCCGTAGAACTCGGGAGACATTACGTATTGAGAGGCGAAATTCAACGCCGCGTTTTGCTTCGTTACCAGAGGGAAAAAATATAAAATATTTCATTTTTTTGAGTGGGATTCGAAACTACAAACTGTGGTGTTATTTCCAAATAAACACGAGATTGAAATATACAAGTTAAAATCAAATAAAAATAAATCAGGTTCACGCTATATCCCGCACACAGCAGGATAGACAGAGGGAACAAAGTGTTAAGCGTGTGTGTGCGTGTTTAATGGTGGAACTTTACGTCCTTAATTTAATTTCTAACTTAATTTCTTCGCCTTTTACCTTAACACCAGGGCGAAGAAATGGATATTTAAATTTGAATTAATATTTATTTTCTCCGAGTCGGGATTGAACCCACAACCAGTCGGCTTGCAGTCACACTTCGTGCCCCTGTGCTACGACTGGTTTAAAGTAAAAGTGATATTAAAGTTGGTATTATTTTATTTCTATATGATATTCAATTCAGTAAAAAAATATATTTCTAAACCAAATATTAAGGAACAGTCTATTCTAGAACAAACAGATCAATCATAAGATCCATTTTCCAGAAGAAATACCATAAGACATTTATTTTCTCTTCACCTACAATTCTCGTGTAATCGATATGGATGGAACTTGCTATTGACAGTGTAATACTTTACGTAAGGCAAGTCTCGATGTTATATGAAAATGAGTGGAGTATTATATAAAGGCTTATTGGAAAATATCGTATTTATTTGAGGATTATATTTTGTTCTTCATCAGGTTCAGATATCGCAAGATAGGTAGATGTACATAAGCAAAAAGCCTAGTGTCAAGGCACTGTGCTCTCCACCTTATTATTTGCTTAAAGATTGTTCATCATGGGGCCATCGCATCGCAGGAACACAAGCGTTTGCTGTAAACGTGACGGTTATGGGTTTGATCCCAACTGGGGGAGCTTAAATAGTTTTATTTCCTCGCTCTGATAACGAGGCAAAGCACAGCGTAGATTTCTCCACCAAATATATGAATTTGGCGGAAAGTGGATCACAGATATGGGAACGGAGAGTCCTAATACTAGGTTCTCAGGTTCTTTTTGCCTACCCTGCTACATATGAGAAACTGCATAAAGCTGAAAAAAAATCTATCCTAACTGAACATCAAACCTGTAACCCAATTTAGTTGTCGAATTCCCTGCCAACTACACCAACTGTCACTTCTAAAGGAAGTATTCTTTCATTGATCTTACAAACACCATTTTATACGTTTTTGTTACTAGTGATAGATAAGACGTGATAAATGATACAAGCCATAACGCTTAGAACAGTGTCTTCTTACTTTATGTGAATATTATATGTTTAACATATATGTATGTATTTTGCGTGTATTGTATTTTGTAGGTATAGTAGATAAAAATAAACTCCATAAAAAATATTGAGTTTGTTAAGGTGCAGTGGAACAAACGATGGTTGTGGGCTCGATTCCTACTCGGAAGAATGAACCTTATTTATTTTATTATTTATTAATATTTTCACTGTCTTCGCTCTGGTCACAAAGACAAAATGCGGCGTCGAGTTCTGCCGCTCAAGACAAAGTGCTTAATCCTGTGGAAAGTGGGGAACAGAGTGTTTTAATACTATTTTCCGTCCGCCTACCCTGCTCCAAGCAGGATATGGTGTGAAGATGGAAAAAAAATACAAAAACAATTGTAATCATTTTAATCTATAATAGCTTAACAGCTTCCGCAATAACTATAGATGTTACTCTTATTTTATGTGAATACAATAAGCCAATGTGGCACAGGAAGGAAAAGATTATAGTAAAAACTGTAAAAGCGAGGGTTGTGGGTCTGATTTCCAATCCCAACTCGAGGAAGTTAAATATTTATTCACGTTAATATTTCCATTTCTTCGCTCTGGTGTAGGAGCAAAGCGTGTCGTTGAGTTCTGCCACTCAACACGCAATGAATTCGGCAGAAAGTGGGAAATGGAGTGTTTTAACTCTAGGTTCCCTCTGCCTACCCTGCTGTGTGTGTGAAACAGCGTGAAGCTGATTATTATTTTTTTAAAGAAAGTCAGTTCTTCTCTCTCATCCATTATAGTAGTACGGCACAAATGTAACTTCTATAACTTTCTTTTTCAGTCGTCTAGGCCGTATGTCCGTTCCTTGAAATTTGAGCATACTTGTATGTTATTACTTATACAGGGTGGAAGAGGCAGCGCTTCTTTTACTGAAACTGCATATAGGGTAAAATATTTCAAACCCGGAGCTAAAAAAATTTATCAAGATGCCTCAACAGTTTGGACGTAGGATTTTTTTTT
>DWGR01004744.1:0-10876 GCA_018247715.1 Heliconius burneyi
GTTCTTAATTAGCTTTGTGGACTTGATTTAAAAAAAACTTTACTTCTTATAATAGCTTGTGCACTGTACAGAGGAATGTTAAATTGTCCATTACAAAATATATATATATATATATATATATATATATATATTTCTTAAACCTAATAAGATTTATTCTTTTGAAATAAGTTTATATAGGATATATTACGCGTTAAGAAATAGAAGTAAACTGTACGGTGTAACAAGTTTTTGTATATCACAGAATGATTCGATGCGTATATCCATATGTGTCTTAGAAAACTTAGCTGTCATAACATATTTGAGGGCAAAAAATAATGGTCATCGACCCGCACACCGTATACGCAGTACACTTCCTGTTTACATGTCATACGACGCTTCCTCGCGCGTTGGTATTTTGATTTCGCCATTCATTCTTTTATTCGGCACATTGCTTACTCATGTCGCTCGGACCGAGTTGGAAATATGTTTATTTAACTTAATATTTTTAATGAATACTTTCTATTTAAAATGGACTTATTATTAATAATTTGTGAAAAATTTGTTATTAATATTTAATAAATATAATTGTTTTATGAACAATATAGATAAAAATATAAAAATCAACGTCAAACCTGGTTATATAATCTTGTTCATACCGGAACTGTCAACCCTTGTAAGTTGTCCTCTTAGATAAAGTATTAATGTTGTGAAAAATTAAAACTTGATAATAAATAAATATATTTATGTAATTATCAACCTGTCTCACTTTGCTTAATTGCTATTTAAGTCTTATTTGTATTTTTCATGACAAACAGAATTTAGTTAACATCTAAACTATAAGAGGACATACATAATTACGTACATACACTGTTAACACATTACCCTTGTTAGGATCGCGCAGTCGGTTAAAATGCTTAGTTATTAGACCTATTGCATCGCAATCTATGCATAGTGATTGCAATTTGTAAGGCAGTAGATGCAGCTAGTCTCACGTGTGCATGCGGCCTAGCAATGAATCGAGCGTGGCGTGACCCGCGTGAGGCGCGCCGGATACGCTCAAGGGCGCAACGTACACGTCGTACGATGACATCATCCATACACAACTTACAGGGGTAATTACGCTTTGGAAAGAACTCGATTTACTTTTCTTTTAAGAAGCTTTTAATCTTCATAAAAATAATTTTATTAAGCTAAGCAGATTTTTTAGATTAAGATTTTTTTTTAATGATCAACAATACTAGATATATATAACAACAAAATCGGTTATACTTATATCTCATAATGATCATTAGAAGTATACTTAAGACTATGGTTATTTTTGCTAATTCTTTCGATTATGTCTTATTTATATTGAATTAGGTTTTTCATCTTTAATCTACTATAATATCTTTCAAATCTCAATGTTCCTGAAGTTAAAGTAACGTTATATAATTATTTTGCGATTGATTATGGTAAACAGAATTGAAACAAAAAAATTGTTGTAATTATTCTAAAACACCAAAAATCCGCTCGGTATTACCCAACGTAAGGTACGTTGGAATAACACTTTATTACTACATTAACATACTACTTTTCTTTGTACAAATTTCTAAAATATATACGTACTATATATACTAAATTATTATTACATACATATTCTAAAATTCAAATATTTGACCTTACTTATTCTGTTTTAAAATACAAAACATCTGTAATTTTTTTTATAAATCATAAATTTAAATATTAACATTTAACGGATCAAACGCTTTATCGCCTAGTATAAGTTAATAAAGTGCATGTAGATAAATCTGGTTAGAATCTATCCATTAGAAAGTTCAAGAAGGTCAAAGAATGTGACTTGAAATAATTATAATTATTACAATAACATAGAAAATAATTGATCTCGAGTTATTAGTAAGATAACTTAGTATATTCTTTAATTGCTTTCTATTGAATTATATATAATAATATTATATTTTTTACAGCGAGCACCGAAACAAATATGTGCGCCGCAAACTCCGTGCGGATGGTCCATCTATAAGCCCGACATAAAACTCATCGAAGTGAACATTAGCAACACTTAGTAAGTTTAACATTTTTTTTAAAGTCTACTATATAAATATAAATATATTTCATTCTTCTTAACAAAAAAAATTTTGTATAAGCAAATTTTTTAAATATACTGCACCGTCCAAGATTCGATTTGACAAAAAATACCCTGTTAAGATATTGAAACCAATATCTATTTGCGTTTTGTTATAAAGTACTGTAGAAGTAGGATAACAAAGTTGTTACTTTGTTTTCATATAATCACGATAAAGTTAAATGTAAATATTTCTCTAGCGGCATGATTAGTAATAAATAAATATTTATCACTCGTCTCGATAAAAGTTCTTGACGTAATGAACTTTGTTTATTGGAATTTATACAATACATTCATTTTGGCATATGTTGTTGTTGATGAGCAATACTTAATCAATGTTTTTTATCAGCTTCACGCTTGTATCCCGCACACAGCGGGGTAGGCGAAGGGAACCTAGTATTAAGACATTCCGTTCCCCAATTCAGATTAATTAACACACATAAGATTAGTAGATGGTGAAATGTATGTACATTTAAAATTATGTTTTTAATATCTACAGTTGCTATTGCAAGGAGGGAACCATTTGTCAGATATATGAAGATGACACAGCCACACATGCCTACGTCCACCGCTGTCGGTAGCTCGAGAGCTGTAGATCTACAGGAGAGTTCACACTCTTTTGTAGAACCATGCCATTGTGATTGGCCGACGTCGCTTATACTTTTGAACTGTTACTTCGTAATACAATCGCATTTAGCATATAATCAAAATCTATATAATTTTTATGGATTATTTTCTCTGGGGCTTATTGTGCACCCTTTTTTAGTAGTAAGTTATCATGTACCAAGCGATAAGCTGTGGATTTTATGTGTATTGATTACATTATTATTGAGAAAAATCAATTTATTTCTCGAAATTACTATAAGTGTCTGCGTTAAGCACAAATAATGTAATAGGATCGTATTCTTGGAGTAATAACTGGCAGTCATTTTAGAAAGAGTTTATTTTAATTGTATTGTATCCGCGCAGTAGATATGTTGGTGCCAGTCTTACAACGATTTTACATTATTTACGCTTATGCGTTATATTGGATATTGCTTATGAATATCAATTATATGGTATGAATTATATACACAGATTTGTGACATGTAGTAGATATGTATTGATGTAATAAAAATAACTTCTAAAATTTGCCCTATATTAATTGGCTAGTGCTCTGTTTGTTTTTCTTACGATGTAAAGGGTAAATTTTAATGTTTTTTCAAGTTTAATAAAATATTAACAACATAAAGTTAGTATATTTGCAACAGTTTGTGTACTATATACGATATACGGGTATCTGTTAAATACGCAGCTTTTTTATTCCTAATAATCCGCCTTACTTCTTTATTGAAATTTACTTTGACATTCAATCAAAGTACTTATTAGATTGTATGATGCTTATAGATGTTGTCTCAAAAACAACAATTTCAGTAAAATGAACAAGCACGTCATGTTGAAGTTCCTACATTCAATACGTAATCCTTATTATTTTTCAAGTATTTTACTATGATAAGCATATAATTAGTGTTAGTGTTTAGGTTTTGACATAATAATAGTAATTACAAATAAGATTTGGTGGTCAACTCCCCACATAATTGATTTGAATAAATACATTTTTAAATTAACATGTGTTTTTATAAACCTTTCAACTTATTTATAATGCTAGTGTGACCTTCCCCTTGTCACTGTTGTAAAGATTCAACAAAAAAGTCCTCCTCCATGTTATATTTTTTATGCTGTCACCGTTTGCCGATGCAGCGTTTGCCGATGTCTTTGCTGAAGTATCTAAATATAAATAAATATATGTTACACGACAATATCAGCAGTATTAATTTCTAAGCAAAATATATAGTTATTACTATATAGGACCAAATTATATGTAAGGGCCAAAGTAGGAATTGGTTAATTTGGTTTCTTTATGCTATAATTTAAAAATGTGACCCAAACACATAATTTCTGCACATAAATCTTAGAGTTTTAACGTGAATAACTTTCCCGCCCGTCGCTTATGTTTTGTGCCAGTTAGATCTCTCTTCACCTTGGATAAAAAAAAGATTCCAACTTTTTTTAGGATTGCTATAGAAAACTACCACCACCCTCGATTATCTTCGTTCTATTTGCTCGGTCCAACATTTTATTGGTTGTATTTTATTTTATATCTATTTTCAACTTTGATAAGCATTAAGGATAGCAAAACATTTGCACAGAAATTCACGGTAAGTATATTTTAATTATTGGAAATCATGGAACCTTAACAATTAGGTCCTAGCTGTAGCTATTTCATAAAAAAAAATCAGCTTTACGCTGCATCCCGCAGCAGACAGAGGGTACCTAGTGTTAAGACACTGCGCTCCCCACTTTCCACCAAAGTTTGGAGGCATTGCGTGTTGAGTGGCCGAGCTCGACGCGTCGCTTTTGCTTCGACACCTGAGCTGTGAAATGAAAACATAAATTTATATAAATATTTCATTTACTCGAGTGAGTAGGATCGAAACCAGAACCAGTCGCGTTTACAGTCACACTTTGTGCCCCTGAGCCAAGACTGACCTGCTCTGCTCAAGCACCACTTGCTGTGTCTGGTTGAGGTCTGGGGTAGTATCGCCAAAATAATATTATCAAACGTACAAAGAGCTTAAAACAAATGCATTAAACTGATATTTAATTTTCCACGATTAGTATCAACTAAAATAGTTTATGAAAACACAGGAATAATGAGAATTCGCTAACTGTACGTTTACAACATCTGTATCTATATACGAAAAATACTTAATAAAACTGTACATAGCAATATATCCTTTACTAAAATACAAGATGTTAGTGGACGTTCTATTCGTGAATGCCGAGCTAGTTTATTGGTATTGCGAACAAGGACAAATTACGGTAAAAAAAATGATAACTTTCGAAGGAGCGTCATTTTACAATAAAGTACAAACACAACACATATAAAAAATGTTAACTCATTTAAATTTCAACTGCTATATTTATAAATGTAAGTGTAACAGTTGACAACGGCAACCTAACTATTGTATTTTAAAGTATTGTTCCCAAGTAAATGACTTAGGTCTTATTGAGAATAAATGTCTGAAATTGAAACTGAAGCGTGTTACTGCGAATGAAACTGTGACTGCAACTTTTCTTTTTCTCGGTCTGGTAACAAGCCATAAGGCAAAGCGCGGCGTTGAGTGCCACCATTTTTACATACAATGTCTCGAGAACTCGGAGGTGTATTAATAGGAAAGGAGTGTCTTAACAATGGGTGCCCAGGTTCCCTCTGCCTTCTGCTATAAACAGAATACGGCGTGAAAAAACCAAATACAAAATGTATTGGAAATTTACAGATACATTTTTTTTATAATACAAAAATTTTAAGCCCAGTTTCCACCGTGCAAAAGTAATAAGCTGGTATACCCGCCATACTCCGCTCAGTAGGAGTACGTACCCCCTAAGCACGGACAGATTCCTTTCAAATATAACCTTTTTTATTTCCACCAACAACCAACAAAAAAGGTTTCGTATTTTGTAATTATTTCCCTCCGCTCCCTGGAACTGTACGAGTAAATTTCAACTCTTTCTACCATTTCAAATAATTTTATTACACAGGAATGCTAAATTTCATTAATCTTAACTAACATGTAAGTTCTCACTTGCTAACTGACTGATTGAGTGATATATTCGTAGGTCGATGAAAACCCTAACCCACCCAAGGAAAACTGTTAAAAAATGTTATGGATCTCTTGGGATTAAATAGTGTGTTATTTATAATGCCCAGACATTACGTATAATAATCTAGCTATAGCGGACAACTGATGAATTATTATCTAAACTCCATTGTTTATAACATTATATGGACATTATGCATATTGCTAAGTCACTATTGGACATTTTGGTAATAAACCTGGGAGAGAAACAAGCATTTAATATGCGTTGATGGCAAAATCGGTTCACCCTGTCAAATGTATCAGCTATGAGGTAACAAACGTAAATTAACACAAAGAAATCCCGATTTCTCACAACAAACTAAAAAATAACAAAATAATTTTACAAAGATTTTATAATTTTGAAGTCGGTGCCAAGTAATATAAACAGGCTTAGCAATTTTAATATTTTAATAAGGTCGCTGAAACTGAAACTTATTTTGGAGCGAAAGATATTTTTTTTATAAAAAAAGCGTCAATAATTATTATTTGGAGGGTAGTTACAAAATATTCGTAGGAAAACCAGTTCGATCGTTAGTTAATGAGCTTCTTTTGTATGGCTGGAATGGTATATATATAGCGCTTGTAAGCGTGGTACGTTCTTTTCCGTCGAGAGACTCGCCGCGACACCGCTTTGACCACCAAGCACTTTAATTAATAATGGAGTCGTTCCAATTTAATTACAACGTGGAATAAAGCAAGCCTATTTTCACAACAGCCAGGGAATTCAACAACTTATACAACTGTAAGTACAAAATATAATAATTCTGTTTTATTAATAACAATAATTAAATCACGGAATCTACCGTCATAGAAAAAATATTAATAATTTGCTTAGTAATTTTCTGTAAATTAAACTTTTGTTTAATTACTCTACTTGTTTGTAATTGTGACTTTTGCGGTGACTACTTAATAATACAGAGTGGGGTGAGTTACTTCGATATTAGTTAACACAGTGTTTCAGTATTCGAATATTCTGACTATACTTCATTTGGAACAATAAATTATTTATAATTTACCGCTAAGGCTAATATAAGCGCGGTGTTGACTTCCACAAGCCAACACTCGCGTGTTTACAGTAAGATTAATAGAACTATTGTAAAATGATTAACGGATTACTCATTATCAAGTAATATCGGAGTAACTGACCCCATTTTTTTTTATTAAGTGGTCAACACAAAAGTCACTGAAAATGGACAACAGTCTTTTAACTATGTTGTTTTTTTTTCGCTTCACGCCGTATCAAGCACGTAGCAGGATAAGCAGGGGAAATCTGAGAACCTGATGTTAAGACATTCTGTTTCCATTAAGACACTTTCGTTCCCCACTTTCCTTCGAATTCTGGAGACATAGGTGTAGACTGCCGGAAAACAACGTTACCAGAGCGAGGAAATGAAAATATAAAATAAACTTATCACGCATGGCTAGTGATCAGAACAGCTGGTCAGGCCTGGTTTCCAGGAGGCACGTTCGAGTCCCGCTTCGCTCAGATTTTTAAACGTTTTCTAAATAAGTTTTAAATATATTATTTGCCCGAATGGAAACTAATCGAACCCACAAACTGTCGCGTTTACACAATCACAGGCTTGTTTGTGCCCTTGTGCCACGACTGGCATCTAGATTGTTTTTTTTTATCCTAATATGCGAGATAAAGCGTTCAGATGAGGAAAAAATGTTATGATTAGACAGTTTATTACCATTTAAAATGTAGCATAAAAAAATTCAAGCAGGACAGTTTTTGACCACGTGACAACTTGCGAGCAAGTGGAAACAGAAAGGCGTGTGGCTTTTCTCCATTGGCCGCCCCATTCCAAAGCCGTATGGGTACCGATTACTCATCCATGATGATCCAGCAGGAAACTAGGCCAGCTGATACAGGTGATTATCGAAATAAAAAAGTGAAAAATTCATCTCCACCGTTTTTAAATTATGTTGCAGAAAGTTCATGGCATATTTGGAATAAATAACATTAGATTTTTATGTTTCTAAAAAGTATTTTCCCTTAACACGGGTTCCAATCTTAGATTTCGAATTTACTATATTAGAATCCTAGATAGATCCTAGATTTCTATTATATTATAGATATGATATTTCTTGTAAGTTTTTATATTATCAGTTTAATTTGTATCGAAAAGAAGAATCGTTGCACTTATAAGAAAATGAGACAATAAGAGAACGTACTTTTTCCTTCAAAATTAGTTGGCCTAAAAACACTTTCACACAAAACACTAACGACCTAATGTTTCCTTGTAGCGCCGTCGACTTCACAAATAGATGAAGTTTTTATAAATATGCACGTCAATAATTCTGATTTGCAGTTCGACAACCTTAGAGCATAACTCGCAGAATTATTATCTATGTAAAATTATAATGAATGCCTAAATACGAATAAATAATACGAAAAAATAAATAAATCAATTGAAATTATATTAAATTTATGTGGGAACGTTTCATGTAAAATGATGAATGTGATTTTACACTGGCTTGAGTCCAAATATTTTAGTCAAGTTTTATTCTTGTTTGTTTTTTAAATAAAATTAATATCACTAGCGCGATAATTTATTACTCTTTTAGGATTTATGAGCTACGTTATGGCATAAATTATTTTTGCTACAATTTTTATACGATTGCAGGAAGTAGAGCGAACTCTGCTTTAGCTTCTCATTCCAATGTTTGGTCGGAAAATTCTTGCTCTGGGACAAGAAGCGCGGAAATGTTGGATACATTTGACTTTTTTGTAGAAAGTACTTTTTTTTTTTACTCTTTTTTATACGATAGAAAGAGAATAAATATAATAATAATAAAAATTACTAGGTGTGGCGTCGGCGAACAATTATATGGCAATGCTGACTCGAGAGCAGCTTTCGGTGCTATATTCAATCCCGGCGAGTCTGTTGTACGAGCTCTTACTAGATGTGGCCGAAGTTCGCAGTGAATAGCGATTGCGACGCGCACTTCGTAATGTATGTATTTTATAGAAAAGCATGCATTTTATTATGTTAAATATATGATGATTTACCATACACACCTACGTATTTAATAAGTCAAAATACTAAAATAATCGATGAGCACTTTACGTATCGCTACTGGATCTTAAAACTTATTCTATTACAAAAATTTTAACAAGATTAAATTTAGCACCCCAAACGAGTCATTAAGATCCAAGGTTGCCACTATAATACATTTACGTTTGTTGCAGGAATGTGCATTTTGTAAGAATAACGGTGAGACTGAAAAAAATTACTCATCACATGAGCTGAAAGACGTGCGCGGGCGGGTGCTCTGCCCCGTGCTGCGGGTCTTCAGCTGCCCGCGATGCGACGCCACCAGCGACCGCGCCCATGCTTTCAAATACTGCCCTGAAAACGCTTACACAGGTAGCTAATCTATTTATTCAATAGGAAACAAATCGTGGCCACAAATAGACGACTGCTTCGTAGTGCTGGGGCACAAGTGTAATACAGTAAACATACTGGGGAAATGAAATATTTATATGAATTAATATTTTCATTGCTTCGCTCTGGTGGCGAGGCAAAGCGCGCCTTGAGTTTCGCCACTCAACACGCAATGCCTCTAGAATTCGGCGGAACCCAGTTTTGTCTGGTGCTTATCCTTAAAATCTTTTTAAGTGCTTTGGTTAATTAAAATGTGTATGAGGCTAGTCGAGGCGCAGCGGCACAAGCGTGGGACTGTAAAGGCGACGGGTTATGGGCTTGGTTCCCTCCCGAAGATATAAAATATTGAGTATTTTTATTTCTCCGCCTTGGTAATGAGGTAAGACACGAAGTTGAGTTCCGACACTCCAAAGTTATATCTGTCTACCCTGCTATATGCTGGGTACAGCGTAAAGCTAGAACAATTTTGTGAAATGTCGAAAAGGACTCTCGCATCTTATATTAGTTAATAACAAAGGTTACAGATTTTGCCGAAACAAGCATGTAGATAGTAGGTGTCTACTTGTCTCTTGTGGTGGATTTCATCGTGATGCAGAAGATGAGATCCATTCCTATGTTAAAACGCTTACACAGGTAGCTAATCTATTTATTCAATAGGAAACAAATCGTGGCCACAAATAGACGACTGCTTCGTAGTGCTGGGGCACAAGTGTAATACAGTAAACATACTGGGGAAATGAAATATTTATATGAATTAATATTTTCATTGCTTCGCTCTGGTGGCGAGGCAAAGCGCGCCTTGAGTTTCGCCACTCAACACGCAATGCCTCTAGAATTCGGCGGAACCCAGTTTTGTCTGGTGCTTATCCTTAAAATCTTTTTAAGTGCTTTGGTTAATTAAAATGTGTATGAGGCTAGTCGAGGCGCAGCGGCACAAGCGTGGGACTGTAAAGGCGACGGGTTATGGGCTTGGTTCCCTCCCGAAGATATAAAATATTGAGTATTTTTATTTCTCCGCCTTGGTAATGAGGTAAGACACGAAGTTGAGTTCCGACACTCCAAAGTTATATCTGTCTACCCTGCTATATGCTGGGTACAGCGTAAAGCTAGAACAATTTTGTGAAATGTCGAAAAGGACTCTCGCATCTTATATTAGTTAATAACAAAGGTTACAGATTTTGCCGAAACAAGCATGTAGATAGTAGGTGTCTACTTGTCTCTTGTGGTGGATTTCATCGTGATGCAGAAGATGAGATCCATTCCTATGTTAAGACGTGGGACACATGTGAAGTTACAGTAGAAGTGAATCTATTTTATGTTAACAACATTTTTCATGTTGTTTTTCAACTTGTCATAAATATCTATATATTTGTATATATTATGTTATCTATTCTAGATATTGCTATAATGTATAGTTGATGACCTAATATTGATGAGTGGACTCGATTATATTAATAGGTTCAATTATATTTATTACTTAAAATCTAGAAAGCAACATAGCCAAGTAGAAGTGGATGAGATGTTTCTTATTGATTATATTATGTGCCTTAAATGTGTTAACACTGTGTTCCCTCTGTGTGTGGGATACAGTTCGAAGCTGATTTATTTATTTACACATTATTAATCTTACATTGGCAATGTATTTTCATCCAATTATATATTTTTTTCAGAATCAGCCAATCAAAGACACAAATTTTTCCACT
>DWGR01004745.1:0-10874 GCA_018247715.1 Heliconius burneyi
GATACTAAGCAAACGCTTTTTCAAGGTCTGGCTGCAACCCGATTGTCTCTTTAACCTTACCTCTTACGCGAAGCAGCAGAAGGATAATATTGAACTCACGCATAAATTCACAGACGAGGTATGTAACGAAATTCCTGACAGTTATTTTTGTTAAAAAAGTGTGAAAATCATAAACACTGACTAAAACAAGAACGACATCGCATTTAATCGAAGCTATAAATTTACATTATGTCTACTTTTTTTATCTGTAACAATATATTTCTATTTTATACAGGTGGTCCAGAAAAGAAGATTACAATACGAAGCGAAAAAATATAAAAATAATGAAGATACAAATACTGGTAAATATTTAATTTTCACAAAAAATAATAATACGAATTATTTAATGTATCCTTCTAGATTTATATTTGCAAAAATACTTCTAGCTTTACCATTAAAATTCAAATTCAAAATATTCTTTATTCAAAAAACGTATTATATTCTTTATTCAAATAGTAAGCACTTTTGAATCGTCGAGTGAACATATAAAATTAAAGTAAGTCATTAAAAATTTAAGTGTTTGCATATTTTGTTTAAATGTAAAGTACATAAACATCTTGTTTGTAATTTGTGGTCATTTTAATCTTCATAAAGACTGAACAATGGACGCCTTGAATACAGACAATATTATTTACTGGACAAACTCTATAACTAGACATTACTGTATTGGACTACAAAGTAACATAAGAGTAGGAAAACATTATTAAAAAATATATTTATTGCGAATTCACAAAATAAATTTTAAAATGTTTTTAGGTACATTTTCTGTCTGAAGAAATCTAGAGAACAGAAAGAACTATACAATTATAATAAAATTTACGCCGTCCAATTTAAAATGTATTCAACTATAATATAATATTAATAACTGATGCCGTCGTGGCGCAGCGGCACAAGGGTGTGACTGCAATGTGCCAGTTGTGGGTTCGATCCCCACTCGAGGAAGTGAAATATTTATTTACGTTTATATTTCCTTTTTTTCGCTCTGGCATTGAGGCAAAAGTGCGGCATTGAATTCTGCCTCTCAACACGCGATGCCTCCAGAATTCGGCAGAAAGTGGGGAACGGAGTGTCTTAACACTAGGTTCCCTCTGCCTACCCTGCTGTGTGCGGGATACAGTGTGAAGCTGATTTGATTTTTTTGATTTATTTAATAACTGAAGTGTTTACCATCAAATTCTATATGTATTCTATAGGTAGAGAGAGAGCTTACATATGTTATATCTTTAAACACTTGTTGTATTTCTAAACGGTCAATTGATTTAAAAAATAACTCTAAAATATATACCTACTTATATTAATAATTAATATAAGATTTGCATACGAGTATAGAGTTTCGCAACGCATGGCCTTAGACAATATATATGTGAAATTGAATATCCAATACAAAAGAACATAACACATGAAAACGTTACATACAATGTATTTTTTAATATTTCTTTTTCATAAAACATATAATTAATTTTATAGAGCGTTTCCTCTTTGATTGTCAGCTTTTTATTACGTCCATAAAATGTTATTTTATGATTTAAACTACAAACAGTTCACTTTTTAGCTTTATATGTGATAGTAAACTAAAACAATATATGAATCTGTTTCCATATAACAAAAAAATCAAATCAGTTTCACGCTGTATCCCGCACACAGCAGGGTAAGCAAAGGGAACCTAGTGTTAAGACACTCCATTCCCTATTTTCTGCCGAATTCTGGAGGTATTACGTGCTGTGTGGCAGAACTCAACGCCGCGCTTTGCCTCGACACCAGAGCGAAGAAATGGAAATATAAACGTAAATAAATATTTCCCTACCTGGAGTGGGGATCGAACCCACAACCGTCCCGTTACAGTCACACCATTGTGCCGCTGCGCCACGACGGCCTCCATATAAAAATTTATAGAGAATTATCGTTATCACTAAGTTCATGGATCCTCTTAGTTGGAAATATCATAAGCTTGTCTATTTTAAAAATGTTATTGTTTTTCATTATTGCATTACCCATCAGAGCAATCAGTTATTTTCATTTTGGGTAAGATAAACCATGACGTTTAGTTCACATAGAATTCGTATGGAAAATAAAGAACAGGATGTCTGGCCACTAGAGTCTCTGTACCTGCTTTGCTTATAACTAGGCTTACCATACGTCCCGGGTTGACCGGGATAGTCCCGGTTTGGGCTCCCTATCCCAACGTCCCGGTCAACGGTACTTTGTCTCTTTTTCCTTTTAATAAAAAATATATTCACATTTATTAATATGTTTTCAAATCAATTATGATTTTTTGATTTTGTTTGCATTTCAAATATGAAAAACACATATTAAGCGAAGAGCAAAATGAAAATGAGCCTCTTTCTTTTCTGCGTCCCGGTTTGACTCTTCGTAATTATTCTAAACCTACTTATAATTCGCATATTTAAAAAAAGTTGTATTCGTAGGTTTTCAGTCTTTTACTAATAAAATTTTAAAGGTAGTCTTGAAATCATATATAAGAGTATAAATGATATATTCTATATATATATATATATATATATATATATATATATATACAGCAAATCGTACTATTTGTTTAGTAAATATTATTAAGTACAAATTATTATATAAAAAATATTATTATTATTTTTTATTTTAAAGCTTTCACCTATACTTTTTTTACATAATATGTAAATTTTTAAATTGTTTACGTAACATATCTATTCAAATTATATTTATTTAACAATTAGCAATACATAATTTGCAAAAATTTTCCTATTATTTCTAAGATATTTACGACTGCAACAAAATAATATTATTTATGTTTACTACATGACTACTTTAACCGTCCTTTGTTTTATAAAGTAGAAATATATTTGAACTATACTCGTATATTATACATAGAATAAAAAAATACTTACGATGTACCTATGTACGACCTTAGATTATACCTAGCTATAAATTTACTTATAAATCAGTTTCATGCTGTCCTGCACCAAAGCGAAGAAATGAAAATATAAATTGAAATAAATATTTCATTTTCTCAAGTGGGGGTTGAACCCACAACCATTCGCTTTTACAGCCACACGTTGCGCCCCTGCGCCACGGCTTACTTATAAATGCATAGTATGTAGTAGATTAGGTTAAAAAAAGATTAGGTTTTAATAAAAGATTAGGTTTTAATAAAATATTAGGTCCGCCAAGTATAGTCTCAATTATTAACTTCTGCTATAAATTCGTCGCTTAGAATTAATAAATATAAATTAAAAAATTACAGATAACAATTTTAGAGCTGTTCTTGACATGTTGTTCGGTCGAGAAATCGAATTCACAAACGAAGAACTACGAGAGCATATAGACTCCATCACAATAGCTGGTAATGATACTTCTGCTCTGGTGATCGCTTATACACTGGTTTTGCTTGGTATACACCAAGATGCACAAAAGAGAGTATTTGAAGAGTAAGTCTACTTATATGTTTTTATTAAATTACGACACAAATGTCATTTTCAGATGAGACATAAAACGTTTTAAAAAAACTATAGGTATCTACTATTAGATGGTTTTTACAATTTTGGAAAATTTTCTACTATATCAAATAAAAATCGATTTTGTTTTTTTTAGTTTGAAATGGTATCAAAATGTACGTGTTCATAACGACATAAAAATAATTTAGGAGGTTTCAGCCGACGATATTATAAATAAAGGACCCTTTTTTCTCAGCTTCACATTTTATTTTTCGCGTGTATATAGGGTAGGCAGAGAGAACCTAGAATCAAAAGTCAAGATTCATCAACATCAATCAAGATCCGTTCCGTCGTCCGCCGAAATTCAAAACAATGCTTTTTTAATAGCAATAGCTTTTTTACAGTTTTATTTTAACAGACAGGTGACATGTAAATAAATAATTACCTCGAATAGAGATCGAACCCACAACTCTCACGTTTACCTTTTCCTTAAAATTGTTATTTACTTTATTTCTTCTCTATAAGAACCTTAGAAACCAACATAAATGTTACATACAACCATACAAAGTAATAAAATAGTGAGAATTTATTAAATAAAATTATTAATGTAATCAAATTTAAGATAATACATAATAGTGTGTTTATTGTAATTTTAGACAAATATATATTTTTGGCGACTCCAAATCTGGAGCCACTAAGGATGATCTTCATAAAATGAACTATTTGGAGAGAGTGATAAAAGAAAGTATGCGCCTCTACACAGTTATTCCATTAATAGGGAGAAATATTGACAAAGAAATTTATTTACGTATGTGTCTTTGTCTTTTTTTGTACTTAATACTGTTTACTTTGTTTAAGCTTACTAACCAGGGGCACAAGCGTGCGATTTTAAACGCAATAGGTTGTGGGCTCGATCCCCGAAAATGAAATATATAAATATTTTGATTAGTTAGTTCTTTGATTTCACATATTAAATGAAACAATTTTAACCGGATTAATCACGTATATTTGGGAAATAGTAGTCCGTGGTCACGCGTAGACCACGGATTACTCGAACGGAGTATTCGAAACGTCGGGTTTATAAGAATGTAATTATCCACAATATTCACGATTAATCCGGATAAAATAGTTTCATTTAATAATTTTAGTTTATTCGGTGGGAAGTGTCTCATTAAGGACGCTACCATATTACTCTGACAATACACTCTTAATTTTACCAATAATTTTTATTTCTACACTGCCATCCAGCCTCTCTAGGAGAAGAATAGGTGAGGAAGTAATCACAAACGGTTACACCTTTCATGTGATATAGTTAGATCTTTCGTTTTCCAGCTAATTGCAAAGTGACGGTACCAGCAGGTGTAGGAGCTGTGATTGGGTCATTTGCGATTCACCGTTCAAAACTAGTGTGGGGTCCTGATGCAGATGAATTCGATCCGGACAGATTTCTTCCAGAACGCTCCGTTAATAGACATCCAGCTGCATTTATACCTTTCAGTTATGGCTCTAGAAATTGTATAGGTAGATATTATTTTTTTAAATATTATTTTCTATTTATTCATTCTGTCATACCAATTTTTTTTATTTTACAGGAAGAAATTTCGGCATGATTATAATAAAAACCATAATTTCCAGCATTTTGAGAACATATAAAGTGGAGGCTAATGAAGTTGGACCTCTCAAAGTAGAAATGCTTTTGTTCCCTGTTAGAGGTCATCAAATAAAAGTGCTAAGACGAGACATTTAAGAATGTAATTATATTTCATTCAATAATAATATATGTTTTATTTTATTTAATATTTATCAAACAATCACTAATTATTTAATCGTAATTTTAAGAAAAAAAATCATATTTTATGGTGTTGTTTCTGTTGTAACTTGAATGGTAGTGTTGTGAATGGTTGTTCGTAAAGACGGAGTGGGTAAGGTGTGTTCAGTGCTAAAATCGAAAGAAAGTAAGTCCTCATGATCTATGACGTCACGAGAATCATCCACACCACAAGTGAGGAACTTGTTGTAATGGCTTAGATCAAGGAAACCGACCCCACAAGGCCTGTCGATTAGTCTCGAAGTCATTATACCTTGCACGTAGCCGGAACAGACGAGAACTGTTCCCAAGTCATCCTGGGGAGTTAAATTATACTTCTTTAATATGCACACTGGCCTTAATCATAATAATGAGAATAGAATAATGTTTTGTCTTAAAATATTAAAGAGCCTTAGATTATTGTTTTAAAACATTACAGAGTTTTACCTTAAATATGGTTTTATCTTTAATTTTTTTTAGCTTCAAGATAGGCAGACCTGGGAACCTAATGTTAAGACACTCCGTTCCCATTCACAGAATTACGTTCCTCACTTCCCACCAAATTCTGGAGGCATTGAGTGTTGAGTACCAGTAGTTACCAGAGCGAACTAATAAAAATATTTGAATTCTTCGAGTGGAGATCGAACCCACAACCTGTTGCGTATACATTCACAAGCATGTGCGCCTAAGCCACGATTGGCCTGGATCTTTAACTGATTTATAGCAATCTTGTAAGATCTACGTGTATCACTTACAAATAATTTTATGTTAACCATCATAATGATTCATTTAAACACACAAAAACACTTTGGTTAAATAATAAGTAAAACGTTTGTGGAAAAGTAAACGATTCTCATCATCCTTATGTAACGAGCAAAGAAAATATTTACAAGCTACGCAACAGGAAATGGTAGCGTAGTATTGTCACGCTGCTTCAACCTTAGAGTAAATACGGCTAATATAACAAATATACATTATATGGTTAGGTGGAGATGGAAACAAATAAAACTTACTGGACACAACGCTCCATGTTTTTCAGACTGTAGAAAAAATAAATATTTATTAAAGAAAAACTTACTTATCTTTACAAATCTGTGTACATATGAATATGTAAGGTAATTTTATAGTACCAGATAGATATGATGTCAGTTAATAAACATTGAAAATATAATTAGAATAAGACAATTATTATTTTTTATTTATGCTAGAAATTGACTCTATCTTGTACTATGAATACAACGTGACCCAAAACGTAAATATATCTAATATTGTACTTTGAATGTATATTTTATGTATTTAAGACTATTATACTAATTCATTAGATTTTTTATGAAAAATTATTATTCTTTTTTTAATGTTACCTTACACTTAGGCTGTTGAATACAAAGATATTTATTTTTATTATTCCACATTTTGTAACATCGGTCCGTTGGTAAAATGGAAACATCCATCCTGTACAGGCGTATAAGCAGAGGAATCAAATAGCCCTAAAAACACATATATTCCATAAATACCACATCGTAAACGACACAAATAATATTTTTTTTGTTATTAACTGCATAGTGCAGGGATATATAGTGTGACTGTAAATGCGACAGGTTGTGAGTTCGATTCGTACTGGAGCAAATAAAATATTTAATATTTCCATTTTCTTCGTTCTGGTGTTGAGGCGAAGCGTGGCTTTGAGTTCCGTCACTCAACACGCAATGCCTCCAGAATTCACTGGAAAATTGGTAACGGAATATTCTATCCTCTGCCTACCCGGCTCTTTGCGGGATAGGGTACGGAGTAAAACTGAATAGTATCATAGAAAATTAAATAGAAATAGAAGCTTACGTTGCGTCTACTACCCCAGCCATAAAAACGGCACGTAGGATCACCGATTCGCTTATTCAAGTCACTTACAACACCATAACGAACTCTGTTCACTATATACTCGGTGCTTGGCTCTCGATGGTGGAAAGAAAATTGTTGGTTAAGTACCAATAGAGCCAAGTTATCTGTCGAGCACTCTTGGAATCGTAAAGTGTGGTTATACCCTAAAAAACAATTTCTGGTTCTAGTCTCTGGTACCGTAAGCAAAATACGATCACAAGATAATTATTTTTCTTTTCTTCGCCATGTCTTTTGATGGTAGCTTAGTAGATATGAAAGTTAAATCTTAATTTACTGCTTTTGTATTTCGAACGTCCACATTTTCTTTCATACTTATTTTGATGAGCTTATGTAACAATATGTATGATATACCTATGGACATGTAACCGGGCCGGAAAGGCGATATAGAAAAATAAATTGTACATCATGGGTATACTGTACTTGAATTTATTGATATTAAAAAGTGTATGTTCCCTCCAGTTTTTTATCTTTATGTTACAAACAAACTTAATTGTTCCATTCATACTTAATTGCTCCACTCATTATATTTTTTTTACCTTTATGTATGCAGAGGTGATGAACTAGCCGATCTGTTCCTGTATTTTCTAAGAATCTGTGAGTACCGCCGAATACCTTAAATTTATACCTTTCGCCATAAATACATATGGCTGGTGTTAGAACAACATGCGCTTCTATAAGGGCCCCTACGCAGAACAGCATAGCGTGAGATAAATAGTGTACCTATTATAAATGTAACATTTTAAGATAGGAAAAACAAACACACGTAAAAAAAGTTCAAATTCAAAGATATAGGATAAATATCTTATGTGTATTAAACTTACTATAAATTGCCCTTCTGTAACTTTAGCAGGCACTCCTTGAAAGCCAGCAGCATTATTGAAATCTATATCCACTATAAAGACAGTTTCCATATAAACAATCAATGATTTTCAGTCGTGATAATACGCGATTTTCGACATATAATTTCATAATATGATAAAAATAAAGAAAAGTTAGTTAGTTTAGTTTAGGAAACGTAGCAAGTTATCTTACCTTTAGTTAATTAAGTTACCTTTTTACGATTTAAAAATAATAAAGTCTGACGCATCTGAAGTGTTCATAAATCTAGTGTATTTATCGGCATTTTTATCACTCTAAAGGTTAAAAATATTAGATAAAATAATTACACATTGTTGCTATTCCTCCTATTTGACCGGCACCCATATTGGAAACTAATGTACACTACACATAAAGCAACAAAGTTAGAATAGAAATATAAAAATAAACTGCGCGTATAGGGCAATTTCATTTGTAGCAGTAAATTCAAAACATGTCTAATTAAAAACTAGTTCAATAGCTTATCGCTACATTAAAATACCTATTTACCTGTACACATATATACAAATGTATGTATATACGATCGTATGATCAATGGTGGTCTAAAATTATGTACCAGCGTTACCAGACGTCCCAAAATTCAAATGTTCTCAGCTTCACACTGTATTCCACATACAGCAGGGTAGGCAGAGGGAACCTCGTTAAGACACTCCGTTCCCCACTTTCCGCCGAATTCTAGAGGCATTGCGTGTTGAGTAACAGAAGTTAACGCCACGCTCAACGAAGAAATAAAAATATACATTTTAATAAATATTTTCTTTCCTCGAGTAGGGATCGAACCCACAACTGCACATTTTGTGCCCCTGCACCACGATTAGCCTCATAATAGTTCATTCATAGATATTATTATACTCGTATCTAATGATAATACAATATAGCTATAAAGTTTAGCGAAAACAAACGCTTTTCAATGTCGCTTTAACAAAAACAATACACGATTTTCTTTAAAGTAGAGTAAAACTAACATAATTATCAATATTTAATTTACAAGTAAATAAGATTGGAACATCATCTGAAAAGAAGAAAGAAAGAAAAGTGGAAAGTTTCTACCCAAATAAACACCGCCTTTATTTTTTCTTTGAAAATACATTTGTGAATTAATTTAATAATTATTATTCAGATATAATTAATGATTTGATAAAAATAAAGAAAAATAATTATATGTTAGTATTACTCTTTATTATTAACAAGCGCACCCGGACGCGGCTTCGCCCGCTTGAACTGTACGAGTATTTATTAATTATACTTATGAAATTATTTTCAAATTACAATAGAATTAGTGAGAAAATATAAGCCAAAATAATTAAAATTAGCGAAAAGGAATAAAAAGTGGAGACTTATTATTAGAAAAAATATCTGAGTAATCGAAATGAAAAAACAAAAGAAGTAAAAGTAACTAAAGGAAATTCTTAATATTAAAAAAAGTACCTAAAGTTTTCTGTGCACGTACATAGATAGGTACCTACTCTAACTAAGCATATTTCTATATTAAATAGGATAATTTTTGCGAGCTCAAATGATAATAAGCCCTAAATGATAAAAATTTTAATATATTAAGTGCATAACATCGTTATAGATAACCGAACTGAGATAACCAAACATTGTTTCCTAAATGTTTCAAGTTTTTTTGTTCGAGTTCGAACTCTATTAGAAGAAGCAAATTGTAGTTAAAATTGATTATAAACAGCAAATAATAATACATAAAAATTTACAATAGAAAATTTAGGAAAATTTACAAAACCGTCAAAGTCATCTGCCCGTTCGCGTCGGTCATACTATATACTACGCATTGTACGGTCATACTATGTTATATACTTTATTGACATAATACGAGCGGCATACTGTATGACGCTCGAAGGCTAGGTTATTTCGAATTAGTGACACCTCCTTAATTATTTATTAGAATATTATACAGTAAACTATAATTCCAATCTAGATGAAATGCTAAAAGTGACTACTGACTATTATATTTATTTTCATAAGGACAACATCAAATTATAGAAAAAATATTAACAAAAACCCGATAAATTTAAAGTAAATTCATTTAAAGTGTTACTTTTGCTCAAGCCTCAGAGATAAACATATACTATCGCGGACCTTTTTAAACAATATTTAAAGTTTAATAATTTTGTAAGATATTGTTTTTGTGTCTCGTAAGGTTTGTGTTAAGTAAGCTCCTCTTAGGTGACGTTTTCTTAAAACAACAAACTTTGCAAGCCGTAGCCTAGCAATGACGTATGTTACTAAGATGGCGGAATAAATTGAATGTCGAATTAATTAATATTTTAATATATAGTATATATCGATAATATTACAAATATGAGAAAAAAAGTTATGTTCATCCCGAGACCCTGAAGTTTCTCTATATGAGTATTTTATTACAATTGGATAACGGGTTTGACCCTGATTGCGTAAAAGACAGGCAGACAGACAGAGTTGCTTTCGAATTTATAATATAGGTATGGATGGAGTATGGATTAGGATATGGTTGAAATTGGAAAATTGTAGTCTGAATAGAAATTATTGAAATTTTGTGAGCGCAATACTCTATATATAAACACCTTATAGTCTCAGAAATATTTTTTTTAATAATAGTCTGATGTAAATTAATTTTTATTTGCAAGCAAAATTATTATTAACATCAGACTTGAAGAAGAAAAAAATCTATCAATTTACGAACGGTTAATTACAGATCATAAATAGACAAATACAAGACAAAGAATAAGGACATTTGGGTATATGTATTCTGTGCACGGAATGACAGAACTGCCAAACCGAGATTGACAAAAAGTCTAACATTCTGTGAAATGAAATATTTGTTTAATGTA
>DWGR01004746.1:0-10874 GCA_018247715.1 Heliconius burneyi
CTCTGTCTTCTTTTTGTAATTGAATATATTCGACTTGGTCACTCCACATCGCTAGACCACTTAACGGCTCTAGTGACCTAGATCTGTTTCTTTCTAGATCATCTGTACAGAACTCTGTAAAGAAATGTTAAATATAGGACAAATATAAAAAAAAACTTACACAGTACCTTACACAGTTTCTAGAATAGACAATTGAAATTAAGACCGTCTTTTGGCCACAGATAACAAAGACTACTTGACAGCAAAGCCATTAAAATACATAGACATAAAGTTTGGTATCATATAACGCCGTTTTTACGTCAGAGCCAGTTTCAAAACTCAAGTTTAAAGTCTACAGTTTAAAGTCTAAATCTTACAGTCAATGTGTAATCAAACGTAAGGAATACATTTTCAATTCTGTTATATATCCATATAATGTACTAAGTGAAATTTCGCACTCGGGAAGTATCCCAGATATTTTCTTTTTCTAGTTTCCCACTGCATTCCATATATAATACACGAGACACTCATTCCCTCTCTTTTCATTAATGGTGGCATTAAACGCTGTGCTTTTTTGCTGTTTTACCAGATGGGGATTTTTTTTCCTGATTTCTCTTTATTTTTGAAATCTCGTACAATAAAAATTTAAAAGATATTAATATGATTATAACATATTACCATCATGATTATGTCCAGCAGATAGCACAGTTGTAGCACTACATAGAGATGCGACTGAACTTTCAGACTTAGCTTTTATTAATCTTTGTGGTGGCGCCAGTAGATCTTGTAAGCTACCACCCACTATACTGTTCTGGAAATAATTAATACATGATGTTAATTATTTATTATTTATATTGATTATTATAGCTGTTACAACAAAAATAAATACATAACTTAATGAAAAGCCATCTTTGCGTGCGATGCAGTCGGATTGAAAAATAAATATTTTTTTTAATTCTATTTTTTTTTAAACTTAATTAATAAAATAAAACTTAATATTTTAATATTAAACTTTTTAAAAAACTAAGCGAATAACAACTTTAAATGTACACATTAATACCGCTGCTTTATTTCTATACAAACTTACCCTGGAAAAATTACTATCAACACGTGCCTCCGGCTCACTTCGTTTCCTAACTACCACCAGGAGTACTGGTGATTTAACAGCGCGCAGTCGAGTTACTACTTCCACATGATGCGCTCCTAGTACACGCCAGCCGTTCACCTGGAATTAATTTATACTATATAAATTTTACACGTTATTGTTTATTTTCGAGGTTCTATTGCCATTGGAGGATGCTTAAAATAATTTATCAAGTCTGACAAAAGAAAGAGTGGTGTTAAGTTACGCCACTCAAAACGTATTATCTTGAAAATTCTACGAAATGTCTTAAACTCTGGATTCTCTTTGTCTCTCTATTATATAAGGGATACAACGGAAGCTAAAAAAGAATAATATAATGAATACTTACTTCTAACAATTCATCCCCCACTCTATACAGTCCCAGTTTAGCAATAGGACCGTTTGGTGCAATAGCCCTAATATAATGTCGGGCTTGGACCTCTTTTCCTGCAACAACACGTACTGTGCCTTCTAGAGAAATGCCTAAACCACTTTCTTTGTTCTTCATTATTGTGCCCACCTGGAAAATAACCAATTTTTAAGTAAATTTGTCTGTCTGTATATTAGATATGTATCGCATTTACCTACTTCCTTCTTCCATGATTAAATGCAAATAACTAAGAACTGTGTATGGCACGTGAAACATTCTACGTCACCGAGTGTAACTCTCTCGTAGCCGGTATAGTAGATTTAATCAAAACTATTAACGTCATATATAATAAGCTATAGTCTAGCAAGATATTATTACTAGGCTTTCCCTATAAATTAACTATCCAACAAAACAAAACAATTCAAAGTAGCAGTTCTTGAAATCTTCGCATTCAAAGAAAGGTCTTAAGCTTTATATATAATATAGTTTATATACTTTTGAAATATATAAAAAAATATCATACAAAATAATATAAAAATACTTCCATGTCACTATGTCTGCATCGTTAGGCTGTCATCGATCGAGGCGATTTAAATACCCAGTTGGCTTGAAGTGTTAGGAGAAAAGCAACACAAATAACTTACAATAACATCGTATTGAAACTGGTGTCCCGGCCAGTCAGGCTCGTCATGCAATATGTCCCGCCACTTGTCCTGTATGCGACGTATCTCGCGCTCTGATATATCGTCGTCCCTCCCTATAACGATCTCTGCTTCGTCGGACGGTGACGTCGGGGATGGGAGGTGGGGTTCGATTTCCGAATCGGGTTCAGCTTCTATTACAGTTGATTCGTCATACTAGAAGTGAAAAATGTACTGTCTTCATTTATGTAATAGATATTCCACGATTAGAAATTACATTGTTAGTTCCACACTAATTGATATATTTTATGTTTAGCTAAATGTGCAATAGTTCGAATGGACTTTAAATGTTATTTAAATGGCTAAAAACACTATATTGTGTATATTATATAAATTAAACTTATTTTTTATAAAAAGACAAGGCAAACGAGCGTATAGGTCACCTGATGGTAAGTGATCACTGCCGCCCACGACCTCTTATAACATCAGAGGAGCTGCGTTGCCGGCCTAAAACTTAACTTTTTAACCTTTTAGTGTCATGTAAAATAATAGTTGCGTACTAACGACGGTTTTGTTAATGAACATATTTACACTAACAACTGATCATCTGTCTAGATATATGGTTGGCGGATTTGCCGTGACCATTTTGAAAATAATCAAAAATAAAAAAAAATCCTGATATCAGTCTGTGCAGCGACCTTCAACAAGTAACGGCTGCTCGACTACAATATTGGAAAAAATTAAAATCATTTCAAAAATAACTAATACAAATACTTACAACACTAAAGCTATATTTGGCAAGGGAGGTAACAGAAGGACTGGGCGGCGCAATGGGTGATCGACGTCCATCTTGAGCTGCGAGCGCCTTTTGTAGTCTTTCAAACCCCGCTCCACGAAGATACCTATAATATATATTTCTCATTTCGAAATTGTCATTCCATACTAAGGACACAAAAAATATTTTAGAAAACAATTAAAATTATTAAAGATAACGATTTTAGAACTTGCTTCTTTGGAAACCAACTCAACCAACTCAATCCATTCTTATCAATTTAAGTCGAATCACTTAAACGAGCGGGTACAAAAAACGATTGAAATAGTAATTATTTATCGGGAGCGTAATGAAGCGAACAAAATAATTATTACTACATCATATTTAACGGGCTGCTCGCGGCTTCGCCCGCTTAAACTACTGAATTATTTTCTTAATACACTCAGGTTCCTGTTTTAATATATAATAATTTATGTTTGCAAAGCAGTTAAGATTTCTAATACAAAAATTATGTAAACCTTAGATTGATATATTTAAAGTGCCCGTAAGGAAATTCAATTGTTTTGAAAAGAAAAACAATAATAATAAGGTAATATTATCATTTCTTCGCTCTGGCACAGAGCAAAAGCACGGCGTTGAATTCCGCCACTCAAGACGCAATGCCTCGAAAAATTCGAAGGAGAGTCGGGAACGGTGTAATACGGGGTGCCCTCTGCCTACTCTGCTTTATGTGGGATACAACGGGTTCTTTTTTTTATAAAAAGCAAATAAAAAAACACAACAAAAAAGATATACCTCAATGCCTTTAACCGTACAATGGGTCCCCTCGCGTCGCGTAGCAGCGCCACCGCCCTATGGTTGGTAACGCCGTGTAGAGATACCCCGTCAACCTGGAAATAAAATAATGGCATACTTAGCATTTCATTTTGAATCTACTATCTAATCTAATCTACTAACTTCAAAAAAAGATTTTTAGTTTGTGCTCGTATAACTATATTCGTATGTGTATCACGTTATTGAAATTTATTTATATATGATCTACGAGTATATATTTAGGCTTCCACACGCCGTGACCTGTATATATATCTTTGTTCAGAAAGTAAATACCGTAATAATAGAAAAGCACCCACAATACATATAAACAATACAATATATCCAGAAAACTATAAGAAAATTTGATAGAATTATATGTTCGGTACTCGTCTTCAACATTGGCTTTGGGCTTTGGGAAAATATTTTTTTAGCGTCACGCAGTATTAGCGTACAGCGTACCGGTATCTTAAGACGAGTTTGCGGCGAATTCTGGAGGCATTGAGTAGTTGCGCTTCGACACTAGAGCGAAGAAGATGAAATTCTCTATATTTCATATTAATTTCTCGGCAGTAGTATAATAAATAAAATAATTATTAGTAATTATTACTTTATGTTTATGTTAAGTTATGTTAAGTTTAATGTCTTCATGATTTTACCCATTTGGGGACACCCAAATGGGTAAAAGCATGAAGCTGTTTCAATAATAGCGATCTCATATTTGGAGGTCCCTAAAATGTTTTAACAATAGATAATCTCTTATCGATTATTGTGTATCGATCATAATTAATAATTAAACAACTGCGCCCTACCTTAACGCCGGCTTTGTAAATTCACATTAAGTAAACATGTAATGACACAAATATGCTTTCACTTTGATTAAACAACAAATTCAAATAGCCTTGAGTTTTATTGAGAAAAATATAATATCATTAATGTAATTTGCTGAACTAATACAAGTTTATAGTTCTGTATAAAAAATATGTTAACTTACCAGAGCGGAGGATTAAAAATACTTTTTTTATTGTAATCATTAGGTAATCATCAGAATGTGGATCAAACCCATAAGTTCCTTCAGTCAAGCACTATCTCACTGCGCCACGACGGTTATATAACATAAAAAACTAATATAACTATATATATTTTATGTAAAGTACCTAACTTGTCCACCTACAACGAAAACTTACTAAGCAATTAAGTAATAAAAGAATAGAATCGCAAGGATAATAGACAATAAAGGGGCAGCATGCGAAATAGACGTTACGAGGTCGCGCAGACGTGACGCTTAGCATCAATTGTATGGAGCGTCAGCATAAAAAGTATATTGTGGTATGACTATTATTTGCTTATCCTTCTTCTTTGATACTAGTCGTTGCGCAGGGGCACAAAGTGTGACTGTAAAATGGAATAGTTGTGAATTCGATCCCCACTCGAGGAACTGAAATATTTATTTACTTTTATATTTTAATTACTTCACTCTGGTGTCAAGGCAAAGCGCGGGTTTGAGTTGCGCCACTGTACACGCAATGCCTCCAAAACTCGGCAGAAAGTGGGGAACAGAGTTTCTTAACACTAGGTTTCCTCTGCCTTCTTTGATGTATGCGGGATGCAGTGTGAAACTGATAAAAAAGAATACTAATTATCTTAATCATAATAAAACACAAATCTTGACTAGATTTACAGAGCCGTGGAGTAGCCCTAATTCTAATTTAACTTTTTTATCAATCCATTATAAATACCGTCCTTGCGTAATTGCGGCAAATTTAAAGTATGTTTATATTTTATCACTTAAATATTTCTTCGGTATCTTATACTCACTCAGCCTACTGCAGTCCTTAAAATTTTAAAAATCGTAAACAAAGTGGTATATATTTTAACAGATTCTCTTTGAGTAGCAAGCAAAATAGAAAATCTCATAAAATTAACATAGAAAAGTCACTAATTAGCAACAAGTTTTCTACTGGCGGAGCTTAAAAGAAAAAAATGGAATCACTTTTTTGCTGACTGTAGACCAGAGTCGTTGAGTTGAGCATGGCCGCTTTGAATTGCAATTCTGTGCGCATTGTTCAGTTTTGCGAGAGGTTAACATTTTTTTTCAAATACATTTATAAAAATTTTGTTTTTATAAAAAAAATGAAATTTAAGTTTTCATTTAATTTAAATTTACTCCAATTATGTTAAATATCACCCTTTTTGTGATCTCATGCTGTCGGTAATTTAATTGCTTTTATAGCCATATCATATTATAAAGGCATTATGGTAAAGTAGTCCACTATTAGCGTTCCACTACCTACAGCAAAGAAAATTAAATAATATATTTCCCCGAGTGATAATCGAACCCTCCAATTACCTTACATTTACAACCAAAATGAGTGAGCTGTGCTTTAGCGGCCTCATTATCTTTTATAGTATGCAATATTTAGATATAAAAAATATCTCTCTCTAATTATTAAGCAAGATATTAGAATACGATTCCAATTGATACTATGTATATTTGAATTGAACACATCGTTCATTTTACTTTTGTTCATGAATCTTTTTTTATCAATCTCGATTTGTAAAGATTCGCTGAAATTTATATTTTCTGAATAATCTGAAAATATCCAATATTTCTATATGAAGATAAATAATTTCGCTTTATTTAAGCTTTTTCGTATACACTTGTTTTGATAATGCGTAATTTAGACATTTTCTTAATGATGCAATACAATAGCATAAATTGTTGTGAATTTCATTTCGTCAATTCAGGGGAATAGATATATTAGATTTTCATTTCCTTGCTTTTATTTATCAGAGTAGCGAGTTCCACCACTCAACACGCAATCCCCCTAGAATTCAGTAGTACGTGCTGCTACGTGTGGAATATAGCATTTTTTAAATATTATGAAAATAATACATAAGAATATTTTCAATGGTTCTACACAATATGACTAAAAGGAAAGTATTTGCCTTATAATCGTATATATATATATATATATATATATATATATATATATATATATATATATATAAATATATATATATATATCTTTTATATAATATAAAATATGTAAGTCTCACAATCAAAGGCATTCAATGAACAATTAATATGGAATATTTTTGTTAAGACAAGTTGAAGATCACTATTATATTAAAATCTTAGTAAACCCAACGACAAGTCTACAAGCCCAACGACAAGGCTACAACCCATTTTTTGTGATATTCTTTAAATTAAAATATTATATTACTATTGAATGTAAGTAAAATTCAATATAAATATTACAATAAAATTAATAAAAATAAAAATACATAAAATTTGAAGATACATAAAACCATTTTAATTAAATGTAAGAATCTGTACAGTTACGAACAGATACATTGTAAATGATAAATTAAAATTGTGCATTTGCTGACGGTGCTCTACGTTAAGAGGGGCTCACTGAAAATTGCAATTTCAAGCGCATTGTCCAATTCTGCAACAATAGTTTAAAAAAGAATTTAAGGCCATCGTGGCCCAGGAGCACAAAGACGACTGTAACGCGACGGTTGTGGATTCGATCGCCACTAAATAATTCATATTTATTAACATTTTAATGTCTTCACTCTGACACCAAGGTAAATGCGGCGTTAGGTTACGCCACTCAACACACAATGCCTCGAAAAATTTGGCGGAAAGTGGGGAATGCAGAGTCTAAACACTAGGTCCGCCTTCCTACCCTGTTGTGCGCGGGATACAGTGTGAAGTTGGCTTGATATGATTTTTAGTTTCAAATACTTAATACAAGAATATATTTATATTTGTATATTTAGTAATTTTATAATTCTTATCACTTATTTTAACAACTTTTATGACTTAGTTTCACGCTATCCCTAGAGGGGCTGCTAGAGTGAACCAAGTGACAAAGACTACGATCTTTAACTACTTTTACGATTATTTTAAAAGAAATTGCAATTGTATCATTGACAATAAATATGAGAACTCCTTTATATTCAGCTAAATATATAACATATTGTATTTTTCTTAAGCATAATCTATGTAAAGTCTGATATAGGATAGAGGAAATGGTGCGCTAAACGAGCTGTGGTCATGACATACCTCCTTTAGTTTCGTCGCAAACATCAACCTCTTCAAGTATGACCTGGGAATGTCATTTGCTTGAGAGTTGACCTTTTCAGTATTATCGACAGTGCTTTCAAATGTCAACTGGTCGCCCTTGTTTTATTTGCCACTCACACGTGCACTTTTTGCAAGTTTTACTATCAAAGGGGATATCAAATAAATCCTTCCCCATATGGGACCATTAAGTCCCCTTTTTATAGTCAAATGCTATCCTACTGCCCCACGACCGCCTCTCCCATAGTTCAATGTATATTATTATTATATATACAATATATTGTTAACGTGGCAACTGTAATATGCCAAAACAAACGTGCAACACTGTTATGTTATAGGCAGCCAGGTTGGAAAAGAATGTATAAAAGACGTTACATTATAAATTTGAGGTTTAACCGATGATGCTGATCCCATCACTAAAGCGAACTACCCTAAATATATAGGTAGGGCCTTACACAATCGCAAACACACACGCTACATACACCGTTCCCGTCGGTAGAAACGACGTCCAGAGAGCCCTACCCTGTAGACCTAGCTCGGACCGAGCGAAGCAAAGTCCTCCACTACAAACGGTGATTTCAAGCCGCGGTCCGAGTCTCAAAGAAGGCGCCCTTGCGACACTGTGTTCTCATTTGTTGGTGCGTTCCACAGTAACCAAGCCAAGGTCAGAGCTCTTCTAGCTCCCCTTCCAAAAACACGGTGTCGCTGTAGAAGCCCATATAGCCAACAGCATACTGCTCATTCGAAAACGGAAATTGAGGTTATTTGCTACACTGGGCTGAAGCAGTGAAGGTGAGTGTTATTTAACTTTAAGGGGCATTAAGCCTTCTCCTGTAGTCGCAAGTCTCAGGCACTGCTTCAAGCTCAATAGTATTCGTTTATAATTTTATATTAACTGCAGTTTTCTTCACATCGTTCAACACAGCAAACAAGAATATATACTCATTAAAACAAATAATAATGCCAATTTCATATGTATCACTACGCTTTACAATCAAAAATATACTAGATTATGAACTCTATATATATTTTGCAAATAAACCGTAAGTTATACCAAAGGAAGCTAGTTTAAATGAAATGGCGTCTGGAAATCAATAGAAGCTTTTTTAATAAATATTTTAAAAGTTAAGTTTGAAATGTTCCTTTTCTTTGTATGTTCTAACAGCTGTGGGCGGAATGAATTTCTTTCACTGTTTATTGTGCAAGTGCAAACACTGCCCTGCTAGAGTAAGATATTGCTTCCTTTTTCTTTCTCTAGGTCAAAATGTTATTACGATTTGTTTTCACTATATTAAAGTAAGAATGAGAACTGAGGCTTTCTATTTTGTTTATTTTTTTTTTGTATATAACATGTTAATACAAGAAGCATTAAGAGTTTGTATGGTTGAACGCGATAATCTCAGAAATTACTGGTTTGATTTTTTTTTTGTGTTTAATATTGAGTTTTTGAGAAAGGCCATATAGAAAACGTCTGATTCTGTACCTACGGTCAGAATTACATCGAAAAATCAGAATGTATCTTATGTTATACACGACTCTTAGTTGTTCTGTTTTCATTTCACCACACAAACGAAAGGTAAAGATATACTTTTTTTTTCAGTTTCAAGCTGTACCCCGCACACAGGAGGTTCCCCACTTTTCGCCCAATTCCGGAGGCATTGCGTATTGAGTGTCGGAACTTAGCGCCGCGCTTTTGCCTCGATATCAGAGCGAAGAAACGAAAATATATATTTAAGTGAGTATTTCGTTTCAACGAGTGGGGCTGAAACCCACAACCGTCGCGTTACAGTCACACCCTTGTGCCCGTGCACCACGACGGCCTTATACTTATATCCATATTAAGTACCTTTGTAGGTACTTATACTATGAAACAAGTCACTTAAGTAATTATAGAAAGGTTTGGCGATATATAAAGAATCTGAACAACACATTGTTACCGTATTTAAGACTGATGAATGTGGTACAAAAGTGGTCAATCAGAGACTTATAAGATCTATTAGGACATGATTCATCATCCAAGCCTTTAATACGCCCAATGCTGAATAAAGGCATCCCCCAAGAATCTTCACGATGATCAGTTCTGAGCTTCCCTCGTCCAGCAGCTTCTGGCAACTTTGACCATATCGTTGGTCAAACCTGGTGGGAGGCCTACCCAATGAGCGTGGTTTAGTTAGTGGCTGCTACGCGAGAACCACTCTGACATGGTTACAACAATAAAATATTGTTAAATAATTTTATATAATAAAGTTATACAAAAAGTATTTTTAGAACAAAAAAATGATATTTAACTAAGGGACGATGACAAAAACACCCGTTACAATGTTGGCATCTCTTATAGTGATGACTTAACTTTTTATGTGCGCCGTTCAAGGGCCCCTCAAACGCTAACCCAGACGTCTTAATATGCTAAACGGAACCCTTAGTCTTTTTTTTCTAAGAACATTATATGTATGTACATACGTATATATGAAAATAAAAAAAGTATATGCAACATTAAATATATATTTTTTTAATTAAATTGTGTATTTGAATTGTTTCTTATACCTAAAACCTAACGTAAAATGTAAAATAATACTTAAAACATATAAAAACTGGACAAGCACAAGGACAAGCATGAGTCGGGCTTACCCAACGAAGAGTTCCGTACAAAAATAGAGGTCTCGAGATTTTTCTGAAATTCAGGTTTAGGTTAGCCAGAGATCCTTCATTTTCTACCTCACTTGAACAGTGGCTTAAATACAAAATAGTGGCCCATTTTAATGCTTTAAGGATTCAAAAACAAATATAAAATAAATAAAATAGTTAAAATACTAAATAAATCGAAATTAAATAAAAAAATAACAAAATCTCATTATAATAGAATTTTCAGGTTGCTAATGTACTAATTAGTATTAGTAACAAGTTTGGTTTCAAAAGTACTTATTATTGATATTACTCTACTAGAGATTTGATTATAATGAAAAAAAAAACCAGACAAACGTGACTCTGGCTCGCCCACCAAGGGTTCCGTACAAAAATTTAACGTCTTGAGCTTTTTCTGAAATTCAAGCTTAGCTTCTCCAGAGCCCTTTCATCTGATACCTCAC
>DWGR01004747.1:0-10873 GCA_018247715.1 Heliconius burneyi
TAATAAACCGTCTTAACAAAAATAATTCCGTTAATCTTGTGCATGGTCATTTCCCGGACTAGATGATGTTAATAATATAACACCAGAGGAGCTACTGGTGCGTTGCCAGTTTTTGAGGTGGTTGGGCACTGGAGCCCGGCATTACCTAATGCGAAACGCAGAGACATAAAGCCACTACTTCACGCCGGTTTTAAATGCCGGGGGTGGTAATGATCCGGTCGAGTCTGCCCATGCGTGTCGCTGGCGACATGACTCTTCCACTCATACTTTAGTCGTCTCTTACGACACCACCAGTACCAGGGTGATCCTATTCTAAGCCGGGAACACACGGATATTTACTGTTGAGGGAAAAAATACATGGACTTGGCGACAAGCGATACAAGCGAGATCACAGAACAAACGATAGATCGATCTAAGCTTTCACATACTTCTTTTTATTAAAAATTATTAACCTTTGCATATAAATGTTAATTTATAGAAAAAAATATAATTTTCAACATTTTCTTCTATGTATTATACAAAATAATGTTAACTCAGTGATAATAATTCGATTCAAATTATAATTTTTACACAATGTTTTCTTATGACGTTATTAAGTAAAATTATCGTCTTTGGGCGTCAACCGGCTTTACGGACAATCAGTTTATTTTGTTTTTCTAGTACTTCACACTGACTTCACTTTGATTAGTATATGCTTATTACTTAAGCATAAATAATTTGTAATAGCGAGTAAATTGTCTATTTTAATGCAGATTAAAAATTAAGAAAAACTTATTCCTTAAATAAAAGTTATGCAAATGTACCTAACAGTCTACAAGAGAATCCGTTTCCTGGCGGCGCTTTTCAAGTGCTCAACGATACTCGGAAAACACGACGACGGGCAATTACGTCTCTTCATAAATATACTGGACAAATATTAGTTTCACAAGCTTTATAATTTTCGTTATTACTCATTTTACACTTACACCATTTTATATAGAGTTTTGATATTTAATCATTAATATCTACGGATGACAATGTATATGGTGGTTGTAGGTTCGATCTCGTTTGGAGGAATCTTTATCTGTAAAAATATTTCCAGTTGTCCGGCTTAGCTATACAATTTTGCCTGTTTTGTTGTTTGCTTTGCTTCACGCTGTATACGCACATGACGCAGTAGAGCGAACTAAGAGCTTAGACACTCCGTTCCCATTAAGACACTTCCGTCAATCACTTTCCGCCGACTTCTGGAGATATTGTGTATGAATATATTCAATATTTCATTTCATCGAGTGGGGACCAATCGAAGCTACGAGTATAACCTGTGGCGTTGACGATCGCACGCTTGTGCCCTTAATCTTATAAAATTAAATATTTATTATCTTATTTTATTTTATAAAAAATATTTAGAATGTAAATAAATATTCTAAGTATTGAATTAGGAAATTATTATAACAAACGATTTTTCAGTAGGTATTCGATTGGATTATTGAAAAGTACAGATATATATATAGTCTCGTCTTCCACTCTTTGTAAATATGGTGCTCCGTCTACCCGTGGCCAAGAATAACCAAGAAATATTGAAGCGTCATGCTGAAGTATAGTAAAAATTCAGACTAGAAGTCTTTAAAAATAGTCTTGAATATGTAACACAATTTTCTTATAAAACTCGTAAACATTATTAATTAGTTAGTAGGTACGTCACGATTGCTCAACGTATGTTTTTTGCATTCTATGAGTAACTAGTTAATTATTGAGGCCGTCGTGGTGCAGTGGCAAGCGTGTAGACTAGACTAGACTATAAACGCGTTGTGGGTTCGATTACCATGCGGGGGGATGAATTATTATTTATTAATATTTTCATTTCTTCGCTCTGGTAACTGGGCAAAGCGGGGCGTTTTTTCCTCCACTCAAAACACAATGAATCGAAAATTCAGCAGAAAGTAGGGTACGGAGTGCTTAAATAGTAGATTCACTATACCTACCCCGCGAAAAAAATCTTGTAAATTAACCAGATTAATAATTAGGTCGTCGGTCGTCCTTTTATATGAGATATCTGTTTGTCCAATAGATATTCTACCAATTCAATAATATTCGCGACGATGACTAGATATCACATTTATATCGAATTAAATTTATTTGAATGAATTTGATATGAGCGAAGCGAAAGCGAATGAAATGAGCGATGAGTGATTGTAATGCTACTCCTCCTAGATCGTTAAAACTACAAATCTCAAATTTTGCAGGACGACACGGTGATCACAGCGAAGTAGTTTGGTGATAATTGTAATTTTTGTGTAGGGAAATGGTCAAAATGTGTCCCATAGAGTCCAACTGTAGAACGTTTTGAAATTCACGCTCACAGATTGAACTTTGACTAACCTAACTCAGCGAGTGCGGACAAAACAGAAAATGTCGCAACATAGCTTCGCTCAGCTTCACCCGCCGTGTACAGCATATGGCAGATCCCAGTTTTTTAAAAACAAGGGTTGAACAAAATTTAGAAAAAAATTAAATTAATTTTCTAGCCCTACATAGTGGTATACAAAAAAGGTGTTAGTAGTACTTCACGCCAAAATATGCCACACATCTGTGAAATGGCCTACCTGTGGCATTTTTCAGAGCAGATCCATACGACTCGGGTACCTATCTTCACCGTACCTTCAAAAAACACTCCTATATTCACCTCAAAATCCGACAACGCTCTCTCTGGGATACACGGGGTCGTGGATGGCGGTGATCACTTATCATCAGGTGTCCCATATGCTCGTTTGCAAGACAAGGCATTCCATAAAAAAGATAGTGGCATTCCCTAATATATCTCTCACATATTATAATTTGTACCCATATGCTGTTAAGCAAAAATATACATCTATTTTGATTAAAGTTCCACGTTCACAAACTGACAGGAGACGACGTTGGTGTAAAGAAAGTAATCAGCCCAAAGTGAAGCCCATAAACATGCTAATTTACCTATGACTCTTTTATAACTTAATTAATAACGTGGCGAAGTACAGGTTATGATTTGAACCATTTTATGCTACAATTTAATTTGATGACCCCTGCGTGACCGACTCGTCGCCACATACTTTTATGAGAGATGTAAAATAATTAAAAAATACCAGATGGACATTTCATGCGGTGTTAGATTTAGAGCTGTCGTGTTTACTGTTTCCCTCTACGTTTTTTATATTTATTTTACGTTATTGTTCAATTTTAGTGATAATCTTTGAGAGTCAGTTTTTACTTTATATAACATACATATAGGTACCTACCTACTACAAAAGAAATGGTAGATTTTTTTACATCTTAGCTTAGTGAAATATATCTAATATTTTACGGTTTAAAATGTATTGAGGCCGTCGTGACGCAGCGACGCAAGGGTGTCTGTAACGCGACAGTTGTGGGTTCAATCTCAACTGGAGGAAGTGAAATATTTTTTACATTTACATTTTTAATTCTTCGCTCTGGTGTCGAGGCAAAGCGCGGCGTTGAGTTCTGCCACTCAACACGTAATGCGTCTAGAATTCGGCAGAAAGTGGGGGAGCGGAGTGTCTTCAAACGTCAAAAACTAGGTTCCCTCTGCATACCCTGCTGTGTGCGGGATACAGCGTAAAGCTGATTTTTTTTAAATGTACGTTGGCGGGAAGTTAGACTGAAAATTAATCAAGTGCCTGAAACCTGTCTATTGTTTTTGGTATAAATAGTTGAAAATTAATAAAATAAATGATAAAACTTCAAGTCAATATTATCGTTGTGTAATATTTATTTGTTTCAAATTGTATAAAAAAGAAAAGATTTTACAAAGTTATTTTTTGTTTCCTTTCTGAATTAATTATGAAAATATCTATTGTAAAACATTTATTCCCTTTTATTCATAAATCATTTGATATGCCACACTATATAGCTTAGAAATTTTTTTAAAAATAAAATATAATATAATTTTAAACTTATTTAAAATTTAAAACTTATTTTAAACTCACTATACGTGCGTACGTACGTACTTACACTCAGATACTCTTCTGCGGGGCCATGATGACCTCAATATGGAATAATAGTTTTCTATTCGTTAAACCCACAACCTTTTATTATAAAGCGGCGAAAACCAACAAGTGTCTCTATTGTTCGCACTGTGATGAGGTGATAGAATCCTGTTAGCATTTCTGTATTTTATGGAAAGCAATATTTTAAAGTAAAGGAAATGTACCGAAGCCGTACCTACAAATATTATTCAATAGACGTTGCACAAAGTTTTACTTTATTTCTTACCTGCTTCTAAGGCTTTGCTCTGAAATGCTATTTCCTGTAAATGCATTTAATTTTAAAAATAGAATGGTTTATAGGTACCTAAGACCAGGAGAAATCTTAACTGAATTCTTACTTTCTGTATAATTTATACAAACTCAGAGCTTAAAAGCACGTAAAGTGTAATTTGAATAATATGTAAAACTAAGATAAAAGAAAGAAATATATATTTTTAAATATTTAAGGAAAATGAAAGTGAAACACTCTATCTAAATATATGCTTAATTTTCCGCCGAATCTTTTTACCGCACAGTACGTCATAAACTTAAATATCATCCACACCAACTGGATATGTCGCACTCCACTACTGTGCGGTTTCGTAGGAATTTCCTTCCACGCGCCACGGAATTGTGGAATGGTCTACCCTCGGCAGTGTTTCCAGGTCTATATGACATGGGTACCTTCAAAAAGCGCGTCTATCTCCACGTTAAAGGCCGGCAACGCACCTGTAGCTCCTCTGGTGTTACACGGGGTGGTGGGCGGCGGTGATCACTTAGCTTCAGATAACCCAAACTCTCATTTGCCTTGTCCTTGTCCCATAAAAAAAGCTTAAAATTATTATCTAATGTAATTAAAGTTAGAGAGTAATATAATGATTGGTAAGCGTGGTCTTAAGTAGGAAGAAATAAGGAATAGACACTGTACCTACCTCTGTTGTCCTTCGAGAACATAGTATTGATAGAACATAGTTGCCAACCAGAGAGTGGCTACCCCGCTGGACATAAAGTGTGTAGTTGAATTATGTTAAAAGTTAAACATAGATAAAATATTACATATCTTTGCTTGAAATGTAAATATAAAATGTAACTAATAGATATTAATATGATTGTTGTTGTTTGGAATTATCAATTTTCAGTGTTCTCAAGTTACAGAGAGAGAAAACAGATCCATTAGCGTATCTAGAAATATTTTCTGGGAGGAGACCTGCACTTTAGTTTTGAATAAATATGTTCGAGTAAAGGTCGTTTTCTTTTTTATTTTTGGTATAAGTAATTTTTTGTGGTGGGCACCAGATCATTCAGGGGTGGGCAAGGCTCACCCGGCTCCCCTCTTTCCTACGCCCATGTAATGGATCTTAAAACCTAATTCAGTTTCACACTTTATTCCTTATAGGGCAGTCACTCTCTGTTAGCAACAGTGGTCGCATGATATTCTCGCAGGTTAACTCTCTTACCACTTATACCTTTATATTTCTTTACCATTCTTTCATTATTTGTTTATTTTGGACGTACCCAAAAAATCTAAGCACGCTCTTTTTCATTCTTACTTTAACATCCTCGCTAGTGCCTGCTATTCTGTTTGATATTGAAACTGATTTTAAATATAAACTGTGAATGTTGAAATTCTGTACCAAATACGCTGTATCTTAAACGTACGGATACAAAAGAAATATATTGTATCTTTTTCCCGACTGCTAAGGAAGGGTTATGTTTTTCACGCGTTTCTTGTATGTATGTATGTAACATTCTTTATTACCTGATATCTCCAGAACCGCTAAACGGATTTACATAATTGAGATATCGTTAGATTCTTTTTAGAAGCCTAAGTGTTCTTTAGATAGGTGACGTTATAAAAAAAATCATGGCCGCTGTTTGACGCCATTTTACTTAGTGATAAAATATTTTTTCGAATATCACAATATGGGTAGCAAATTCAAGAGCGCAATGCGAGGATTTCAAAAAGGTATATCATAAATATCATTACCAAAATGAATCCTAACTAAAATGTGAGTTTTTAATGCAGTCGGAGCTTATGTTTTTTCAAATATTTTTTATTATCATATCGTAGTATGCTGTCATTAATCTGGTTTTTTCCTGTCCATCCTAATTTTAGCCACGAAAAGTAACCAGCTAAGCGACTAAATACGTCAATTAATCGAGTTTGTCATTCCAATGGTCTGGATCGGCCGCAATCCATAGGAATGGAAACAGATAAATACATTTGCTTCTTTATCATTACTTTAGACCTGGAAAAAGCAACTATGCTTAGGGATATTTACAACATAGATGTGTTTTTGTAAGCGTAACATAGGTACGGAGATATATTTATTTAATTTTAATAGTTGGTAATAAAAATATATCCTAGATAAAAAAAATCGATATCATTATTATATAAAAATCAGCTTCACGTTGTATCACCCACACAATTTGGTCAGCATAGGTAACCTAGTGTTAAAACACTCCGTTCCCCACTTTCAATGCCGCACTTTGCCTGGGCACCAGAGCGAAGAAATAAAAATATATTTAAGATCGAACCCACAACCAATCACGTTAACAGTCACACTTTGTGCTCCTGCGCTACTACTGGCCTCACTAACATTACTATATAGTATTTAGATACTTATTTCTACCTTCTTAATCGTCAACATCCTGTTTCAGTTTGCTGCTGGATACAAACCTCCCTAAGGGCTGGCATTCGCCACTGAACCCGATCTTTAGTTCTCCACTTCTAGCCGTTTCCAGCTATTATCCTCTTATTATTTTAATATTTGTTTAACTTCTAAAGCGTTTCTACTTATAAAGTAACATTTTTCTAAGCTCTTTCGCTTAGGTCTAGCAAAGAATAGACATGCCTAAAAATATATTATTCTTGCTCGTTGTCCTTTTAAAATACGAAGTCGTTCTTCTACAAATAATTGTTTCTTCTTCAATATATATTTCTAAATATAAGTAATTGAATTATCAATGGTAGATTGTACACTTAAACAGTTCAAATATTGAAAATGTTATCAGTGTCTACTGTTTTTTACAGATTGTCACACACATTTAAAATATAATATTTACTTACTTACTTACTTAGATTGACTTACTTACTTAGATTTTCGTAAGTTACCTTTATTTTAATTTTTCCAACTCTACGAAAATAACTGTGATAGTTAAAAAAATATATAAACAATTAGCGAAACATAAGCCTTAAATTTTACCCTCATTGATGTGTAGCACATAATACTTAATTCTCTTTATTTTCTCTATTCTCTAAATATCCTCAACTCTGTCACTAAAACTGTCAAAGGCGTTCACATCAATAGTAATAAATGTTTGGCATGTCTGTCGGTTCGTAGACTATACGCATAGGAATCTGTTTACGGCCGGCCGAGGGCCACTCTGTATATTTTATACGCGCTGTGCCAACAACTGGCTTCGCAGAACTATTTTATGTTAGAACCACGCTCCTCCACTACAGCTTTGTCTGCCCTTCTGGCAATATATTTTAGATGTTTGTTACAAAACAAACACGTTCGTACCGACTTTTGTATTGTTCTACATAAGTTCATTTAACTCTAACTTACTCTCATAGAGACTTCCAGATTTAGAATAGCTTTACTGTTTAAAAGAGATTATCATGATTTTTAACGTTAAATTTATATGAAAAACAGACGTTTTAATTAAACAATTATTATGAGTGATTGGCGAATAATTGTTATTTTATAAATAATCCTTATACAAATATTAAATAAAACTACCCACATTTATTTACTCTACTCGTACAGGTGTCGTTCAAGTCCAGAAGGCGACGGTATTAAAATTGTATAAAAGCTGTACTCAACTTTGTGCCATCGCTATTCGCTACGCGTTGAGCGTAGGTAAAGTGATTCGTGCTACGATCACGGACTTTAATAGCAGCACACCATCCCCCTTGTGGGATCCACTCTGTCACGAGGAAACATTGTAGACAGCGTTTTGTAGATACTAGCAAGCAGAAATCATTCTTATCTTTACAAAAAATTATCATTTCTTTTTAGTTACGTAGGCATTATATATGTGCCTTTAAGTTGACAATTAATTTAAAACTTCGATAGACTAAAATCTCGTGTATGTATTTCTCAGATCTGCCAGACCGACCAACTTGACTTTGTGTTGGTTTTAAAGATTATTCTTAATATTTAGGTGGACCGAAGTCGCTCAAAGGGAACGGAGTGCAGAATACAGCGTGAAGTGAAAAAAAAAGGTGTTGTTAGGTAATAATAGAAATGTAAAATGAATTAGGTAAAAATAAGGATAACGTACCTTTAACTAAGTACCTATATTTCTGTATCGTACCTAACTAAGTAGGTATATTTATGTAGATGTAATCTTGTATAATCTTGTATAATTATAGAATGTAGATGAAAGGATTTTTTTTAACTTCATCAATAAGATATGATTTTTATTTAAGTTTGATGTGTAAACGAAGCTGTAATTTTTTTAAATTAAAATTTTCATGCAGGGACAGAGTACCCTCTTCCCTAACCAACCGGTGTCGCTGTAAAAGCCAATAGGGCTAACAGCATTCATTAACCTCATGTTAAAAAAATAGACTCTGTTAGTATAATCTCAAACCTTATATAGTAGATACCTACCTACATGTTATATAAAGATACATCAGTTGTGTGCAGGCGTACCTAATGTTTTCCATCGGCCTAACCTTCTCACTTCAACGCCTCGTTTAACGTAAAAAGAAACGTCGACTATTGACGAGGTTATAGCGTTAGATAAGAAAAATGTGCTACTTAATAGATAGGTCTACATAGTTCTATAAAGCTCAGATTCGTAATAAAGATCTTTTTTTCTGGACTTAAAAATTTATTAATATTACTTAAAGGTATAGGATTTTAGTAACATAATTATTTATTTTTATTCTAATGACATTTAAACGACAGTGTACAGCGGCGCAGCTTCTGGCTGTTAACGCATTGGTTGTGGGTTCGATTTCTACTTGGAGCATTCTAAATATATTTACGGGGCAGCCACTGATTTTTTATGTTGTATTTTTGTGTTTCATGTCGGAGAAATTTTAATGCTTACAAATAAACAGGTATTGTGGATTTCTTCATTCTCTTTTGTCTTGATGTCTTTATTGGCTGACAAGGTGGAGTATTAAAGTAACATGCTCGGACGACTGTAACGGCGCCCCCTGAACATGCTCAGAATGGTATCCACGTAAGCATCCTATAGGAGTCGATCTTTCAGGACGGAAGAATTCCAACTAGTAGGAATTTTTAGAATTTATTGAACCTATTTTTATAAATACTGGAAGTCAGCTTGGAGACACGTTCCTCGTGACTGCCTGCCTGCGTTCTTAATTATCGGTTTACCAACCTACGCTTTGCTTAAGTTAAGTTAATCATACTAAAGCTAGACCTTTGAAGAAACCTCACCTGATTAAAAAGGTATTGCGAGGCAGACATTAGAATGCTTGTGGCTGATAGAATAGAGACTAATATATACTAAGTTGGCCCAAAAGCATAAGGGTTCGTCCTTATGAAGATGACCACAAAAGAAAAAAGAGTCGGAAGAAAGAATATTTTAATAAATAACAAGAAAAGCCAAATAAAGAAAGTAAAACATTATCTTAGTAAAAACGATGATGATTGGTTTACTTAACAAATAAAGATAATAATTTAAACATAAACTAGCCATGCATCACTCAGCAGCCCATATGAGATTTGTCTTCTATAAAATAATTCCTTATTTCTTTTTCTAAAAACAATATAAACAATATAATTATAATAATAATTAATAATTAGTCATAATTTCGACTAAGTTTCTTCGAGGCAATTGCTGTCATACGAGTAGCACGACTTCTTTCATATATTTTTTTTTTGAGATTTTTGTTTACAAGATATTAAGCACGGTATACAGGCCCTTGTATTACTTTTACGGGGTAGAGGGAGCTCTATACCTACCTATAGCTACAGGCAATTAGATAAATGTCAGCAAAGAGTGTTCAAAGTATATCTACTGCACTCATAGAAATATGCCAATTTTACCTGATAGCCTTCAGGTGGTACAAGTCCATGTATATGAATATAAATTGTTTCTATTAATAATAATAAATGATACACTTATCTATGCTTAATTTTTTTGTATGAAATAAGCTAGAATAATTTGGAATATTTATTTGAGAAACTTTCAACCAACTTGTAGCCGCACATAGCAGGATGGGCAGAGGGAACCTGGAACAACTTGGAAACCAAGTTGAGACTCTGAGTTACTATTAAGACACTTCTGTTACCATTTTCCGCCGAACTCTCGAGACACGCAATACGCAAATACGCAATTGAGTGTGGGAACTCAACACCGAGCTTTGGCTCTACACCAATATTCTATTTCCTCGAGTGGGAATCAAACTCACGACTTGTCGGGTTGACAGTTACACGCTTGTGCCCATGCCATTAACCACGGCTGGCCTCTAATGTATCAATTGTAGGTACTTAAAAGATGTTTACATAGGTAAGATTCGTAAAAGGCTGTACGCTAATAAAGTTCTAAACCAGTCGTTAGCTTGTAACAATATTTATATTTCTATTTTGTAGTGTATACTTATCAAATTCTTTTATCTTCTATTTACCCAATTTTATTAAAGGTAGGTAAATGGTACTAAGTAGGTATAGCTATATAGGTAATTTATTTAATTTTGATTTAAGGCGATTTGAAAGTTTCTTCACATTCTTTTAACAGCTTACCTAATATAATGTGTATAATATGTTAACGAGTTATTTTTGTAAATATTTTATGGAGAAGTTACCCAGTATGAGAAAAATAATACCTTTTCGTAGTTAACGATAGCAATAAAATAAGCAATCTAAATAAATAAATGTAAATTCTTA
>DWGR01004748.1:0-10873 GCA_018247715.1 Heliconius burneyi
AATCGTGGTACATGCATTGTTGGATTAGTTTGTAGAATCTGTTTTCGCTTTTCCTTATTTAGCTACACACCGTATCACGTATATCGGGAAAGGTAGAAAGAGAATCTAGTGTTTAGACACTTTATTCCCCACTCTCTGCTCAATTTTCGGGGCATCGCATGGTGATATTAGTAGTAACAACGACTAAGCCACATATATATTTTGGCAAAAGGATGGAATTTATAGCTACATCTTGTACGAAGATCTATAACTAGGATGTATAGAGATAGAAGATTGGGTCTTCATAAGATCAGATAACTTTTTGATAAAGCAAGCTAAAGTCTTGGCAGAATTTTTTTATTGTCCGGTTTTGGAAATCGGTTCCACTGGCAAATATTGTACAGCGATATGGGTTATGCCCATGTTGCTGTACAATTTTAAGTTCCCACCACCACGGTTTTTTTTTTGATTAAGTTCCTAGGTTCCCTCTTCTTACCCTACCAAATAAAGTGTGAAACTAAAAAGATATATATTGTCATTTTACAAGAATCCAAAACAGTATGCGATGACGATTTCTCAACAGAAATCGTTAGTGGTAGTGGTAGACTGACAGACGGATACACAGATTCCACGTCGGTCTCCCGTACCATAGACTTATTAAAAAATTATAAAACTAAATATGCGATTAATCCGGCCTAAGATTTTCCTTAAAAAAGTGTATAATGGTTAAAATCAAAGATATTATTATGCAATTTACAAATTTACTATAAACATCATATCTACCAAATTTTGTTTATCTTGTATACATAATATAAGAAAAGTCTAGGAATACATATATCTTACAACTACTTGACCATTTTTGATGAAACTTGATCAGAGCAAGAACATTTTAATTTAGATAAAAACGGAGAGCACAGTGAGTTAATTGTCACGATTTATTTACCCCAAGTACAACAGATGCCTGACGACCAAAACAAATAACAATTTCAGACTTGTTTTGATATTGAAATTTATTCCTAGCGTCTCGACAAATGTACGCTGAAATTCTCGGCGAATTTAAATGAACTGAAAATAAAGGACGATTCGGTCAATTTGGGAGCCACTACAGGCTATTATGTGAAAAGCTGGGAATTACAAGGCTCTTTATAATTCTATGAAGCGTAAGTATTGGGTACATGCCAGAGATACCCGTTTTTTTTTAGTGCAGGTAGAATTTTTTAACTTTAAGCTTGTTTTGTTTAGGGTAGAAACCTTATTGGTAAGATATTTCTCTACTTTTTCCCCGAATTCATTCCTTCCGAACATTGCGTGGTTGCAACGCCAAAGGTGCTTTGAGGTGGAGAAACTAGAGTTAGGACACTGTTTCATACTTACCTTCCAATTATGGAACCATCGCGTATTGAGTAGGGAAATGGTAATTATTTTTCTTACTTTAGCTGAGAAAAAAGCGAATAGTCGAAATAAGAAATCGTCATTTTTTAAATCGGATGAGATGTCGATATGAGAGTTCGTCATTTTTAAATCGGCTAATAGCTATATATGGATATTAATTTTTCTATTAGTCGAACCCATAAATCGTATACAAAAAATAAGAACCAATAAATCTACTCCTTTTTGTTTCAAAATTTTCCTTATACAAGAAACGTCCGATTCAAGATAGCTCCCATGAATACTAATATAAGTGAAAATGTCTCACAGTATTTTGGCTCCTAATCTAATTACTTTAAGGTCAATTATACCCTAAGGGGTCTTGTGATAGGGATTTAACAAAATTGCCTGCAAATTGATCCCGTCCGCTTCTCCGATAGATGTGGGGAGAATTCTAAATAAATGTAATTATTAGCACTTAGGTCTCTAGTGTGTAAGACGATCTTGGAATACCATATTGATGGTGAATTTGGGTAATTTCAGTAAAACTATTTGTGTTAGCTTCAATTTTGTTGAAACACTAGGTTCCCTCTGCCTACTTTCCTGTGTGCGGGATACAGCGTTTAATTTTATGAACGCGCTGATTTATTTTATTTTGTTTCCCGCTTATACATAGTATTAAGAAAATATCTGATGTCGTAGTAGCGCAGAGGCACAAACTTGTGACTGTAACGCGACGGTTGTGTTCGATTCTAACTAGGCGAAAGGAAATATTATATTATACATTAGATAACCTAAGTGTGGAATAACACTTTAAAAAATATAAAAAGAACTATTATTTATTAATATTTTCATGTCTTCCCTATTGTACCAAGATAAAAAGGCGGCGCTAAGTTCCGCCATTCAACACGAATTATTCCGAAAATTCAATGGAAAGTACGGAACGGAGTGCCTTAGCGTGAAGCTGAAAAAAAGAAAATATCTATTTAAATGATGCAAATATTGAAATTCGAACCGTCTACCATCAAGTATGAATGTGATGATTGTTCCAAAAATACTTAATGAACAACACAGTAGCGACCAAATAAACAATAATAAAATAACGTATTGTTTTCAACGCAATTGTCTAAACAATAGAACATAAATCAAAAACAAATATACAAATGTATGTATATGTAATGTAGTAGCGAAGAATCAAAACTTCCGGAGAATGGAAATGTATGCCACAAATTCGGAGGGCGCGAGCTCTGAAGGTCGATCGACCGGTGTGTGTTTAAGCTCAGGATAGTATTCGATCAAGTGAAAAAAATATATATTTAAATATGGCCTTAAAAACAAAGTACAATATTAGCATCACGCTGTATCCTGCACACAGCAGGGTAGGCAGAGGGAACCTAGTACTAAGACACTCCGTTCCTCACTTTCTGGAGGCATTGCGTGTTGAGTGGCAGAACTCAACGCTGCATTTATCTATAGAATGTCCACAGAAGTAATTTAAACATATAGATTCCAATTACTTCTCTCTTCGAGGTGTAGATTATTTGTTATTAATAATACTACCTATCCACCAAATAACTACTCCACCTAATGTTAAAAGCCTTAAAAATTAAAATTACTTATATTCCTTAGTATTTGATACCAAGGCATATCAAAATGAGCATGACAATTTTTTTAGAAGACTCTACCTCGAGCTAAAACAGAGAACGAAGCGACATGTGGGAAATAGTGTGAAGCTGTAACAAGAATATTAAAATAACATACAATTTTTTAATAGTATCGATAGTTCTTGTATAATGAATGTAAATGGGGAATGAATTTACATTTACAAAATATTATTAAGATAATGAGAAAATAATGACATTACTATGCCGTATTTTTTTTTCTATATACACCAAGAAAATGCTTTAATTGATAATATTTTTCACTAAAACATTTTCCTGGATATATTTTGAATTTACAAATATAGCAACCAGTTGCAGTCCTGCCCAAATATTGACCACTATACTTGTATCCCCATAATAAAAATTAATACATGTAAAAAATATAAAATGCATTTTTGCATTGCAAAGTTTTCTTAAATAGATCTATAAACAAATAAATAACTTTATACTTTAAAAAGATGAATGTAATGAGTGAAACTTGTTATGTTTACTAGTTGGCACTCCCAGGTTTTATCAGACAAGTTTCAGTTCCATCATCAGAACAGCTCGATATCACCATAATATTGTACTGTCACATGCAATCAACTAAGTTTTATGAAGATACAATAATTAGAAATGCGTCTAATTAAAATTTACTTATGCGACCTAACAAAAGCATGTCAAAGAAAGCGTTATAAAATATACAGCTTTTATTGAGAATAAATATTTATATACCATTCAAGTCAACTTGCCTATTCAAAGCTACCTTCTCATACAAGTGACACACGGTAGGTTCTGTCGACTTACTATCTGTGAATAACTAACTCGATGCGGTTATACCAATTAGGGTTTTGACTACGACCATTATATTTATTTGTATGGAAAATCTTTAATTAAATTTATTTAGGGAATAGTTCTTTCTTTACGCTCTTTCCCGTAGATCAGTGTAGGCAGAGGGAACCTAGTGTTAAGACACTACGTTCTCTCTCCAGATTTCACGTGTTGAGTTATGCAATTCAATTCCGCGCTTTGTCATGTTATCAGAGCGGGAAAAAGAAGTTAATTCCCGTGGTGGTGAATCGTATCCACAACAGTTGCTTAGATGCTTCTTACTGCGCTATAATATATATGAATTCTTTAACTACATTTAGATGTTTGATACGGCAAAGTAATTATCTCTTGGGCTTAAAATCTGTGTAAGGGGTTGTAATCCTAGTTGAGTAAATATTGTTAACTGTATTAAATTCGGGCAGAAAGTATGGAATGCAGATCTGTTTATCTTCTTCTATGTAGCATTCAGTTTGAAGAAGAAAAAAAGTAATGCCATTATAGCGAAGTGAAGTGATTGTGGATTCGAGTTCCAATCAGAAGAAGGTCAATAGTGTTAACAAAAAACTACTTCTTAATCGGTTGGTAAATTTTACCAATTTTGAGGCATTATCTTTATGGAGGACCATAAAGATAATGCCTCAAAATTGGTAAAATTTCGAATAACTCGCATTACAAAAGAACTTTGTAATACAAAGTATAATGAAAATTACAATTTTTTATTACAACCTTGATTAATGAAGATGGCAGAACCAGTCACGAATCACTGAGTTTGATGTGAAAATCGATTATTTCATCAAATATTTCGTAAGTAAAAGTTTTTAGATAAAGTATCATTCTAAATTATGAAACTGCTGTGTCATTTAGATAATAGACTATTCGGTATTTTTCGTTTGTTTATATTTAACTAAATATTTATAGAAAAATGTAAATATAAATATTTATTTTATTTTAAACGAATCTTTAATTCAGTCAGAAGGAAATTACAAAAAGCTGTGTATGACAGACTTAAAATAGCTGAACCCGTACATAGCAGGGTAGTCAAAGGGGACCTGCGAATCAAGTGTAAGGAAACTCCGCTTCCCATTAAGACACTTCCATTCCCCACTTTCCGCCGATTCGATGAGGCATTGCGTGTTGAGTGGCGAAATTCAACGCCGCGCTTTACCTTGTTACCAGAGAAAATTAAGATATTGAATGTTTCATTCCCCCAAGTGGGAATTGAACTCAACTGTCTTCTTTACAGTCGAACGTTTGTGCCATGAACCAAATACATTTATTGCATTGTCAATACTCTCTCTATAAATTTAAATTACGATAGTGAGCAACTAAACCAAAAAGAGAATCTCCAGAGAAACCTTTACCTATTGACGTAGAATTCTTATTTTTCATCAGAATAATATACAACAGAATTGTAGATCTTGAAAAATTCTATAATATAGTAAGCGTATGTATAAAGACACGCGGAAGTATATCTAGCCAAGTTCAAAAAATTAGAAGCGCTTAGTATATAATATTATTGATAATACGTATCAAGAAATCAAAAATAATTGTCTCTATGAAAGATAGATAGAACATAGGAAAATAAAATCCATTTAATTTAAAATTCCATTTTATTTAAAAGCCAAAACTGAACTCATAACTTCTATACTAGCGTAGCTATCCTCAAATGATCTTAACTGATTTTTTTTTATATCTCAAGATAACTAGTTTTCTATCTTTCTTTCTTTCTTTTAATTCTAAACAATATAATTGCAATGAATATCAAAATTTAATGTCACGTTTTGTCTTATAAGGGCAGAGTAAGGGAAGTAGTATTAAAAGAACCACTGAGCCATGACGGCCACAAATAAATATATGTACTTATAATATACATACAGACATATGTTATGCCACAAAATGACATAAGGGAATACCATCAATATCTCAGCCCAATTGCGGTACATTTCATATCAAACGCAACGCTATATGAATATTTGAGCTATCAAATTATTGTATAGCGGTTTATGGTTCAAAATGGAGGCTGTGACATGAGTGGAGTAGCGTCTATATGAAAGCACGAATGTTGTGGGCTCGATTCGCACTCGAGGGGATGAGATATTTAATCTTCTATTGGAGTATAAACACTTTTAAGACAAAAAACCAATGGTTAGCAAACTCGGATAAAAGAGGGTAGATGTAGGTGATTAAGACTATAAAAGCAATGGAATTGTGTATAACAAAAACATCCCTTGTAGTCCGGGAACGGAGCGCCAAATGCTACGGTCTCTACATACCTCTTTTGCCTCATCCACTGGCATCAACTTCTTGCATACATGCCCTTCGGGGGATCCTCATACTTTTTACGTGACCTTCCTTCAGTATCTTTCGCATCGTCACTCATTCGTTCGACGTGCCCAAACCATTTCTGTAGATAATTGTTATTTAGGATACATTGTCTACAGTCACCGCCCACTTTAGAGGCGTTACATGCTAATTTGGTGGCGTGGAAATCTACACTGTGTTTTGTTTCAAGGGAGCGTTAAAACGAAAATACTTTTACTACTTTTTTCGCTGAATTCTGGTGGCATTGCGTGTTAATAATTTCCTCGAGTGGGGATCGAAACTGGGTTCGATCCCACTCGAGTGGGAGAACTCGAGAACTCCACACGTTGCGCTTGCAGCGTGAGACTTATGCCCTAGCGCCACGCCTGGCCTCTAATATAAATGAAATTAATATACTATCTCTACATTAATACTCATGTCCGTTTTAATTTGTAATGTCGACGGTGTTATTATACAAAGGAAATGGGTCAATGAAGTGATTGCAAACACAACCTACCTCATTAAGATTTATATGATAATTGGTAGAGGCGGCCGTGGCGCGGAAGCATAAACGTGCTACTGTGAGTGCGACGGTTGTAAGTTCGATTCCCAGTTGAGATATTAAATATTTATTATTTTCATTTGTTCACTCTGATAACGAGGCAAAGCGCAGCGATGAGTGTCGCCACAAAACATGCCTCGAGAATTTGACGGAAAAGAAAGAACAGAAGTGCCTTATTGAAAACAGAGTGTCTTAACACTAGGTTTTTAGGTTCCCTCCCTCTGCCTTATTTGACTTTGAATTTGACTACTGCGTATTCTGTCTACCTGCTATAACTATGCGCGATAGAAGTCGAAGCTTAAAAAAAAACAAATAAATAAAACTTTCATCTACCACTATGTGCATAAATACGGACATATATATTTCATTATTGTTATATTTTTGAGGTCGTCATGGTCCACTGGGACTCATAAGTCATACGAGCTTGCAAAAGTATATGAACAAATAATATTTTGAAATTAAACCTACTATATTAAAATCATTAACTAAACAGGTTGTTTTAGCTTCATGCTGCAGCAGGCAGGAGCTACCCCCAGCACCTTCAACAGGGTCAATCTGGAGTAAAATCACTTCTTTTCCTGTTTTTCCATAAGATTTGCAAATTTGAGACATTGTGCGTTGAGCAGTGGAACTTAATGCCACGCCTTGTTTTATTACTAGAAAAAAAAATGTTTTTTCACTGAGTGACAGATGGAATTAATATTGTTCTTCCGAGTGGGAATCGAACCCACTACCATCAAGGCTACAGTTACATTATATTTTTTAGCTACCGTAAAAAATATAATATATGTACATTATATTTTTTACGGTAGGTGTGACAACAACGACGTCCAATTTTCAATAACGGTAATGGAATGTCCGACATGTATAGAATTGGCATGAGTGAGGTCACGTGGCTTCTCGATGAGAAACGTCGTCACCAAACGTTTAAGGCTTTTATTTGGCGGTTATGGTAACAGCATTTAATTTTTATTCGCTTTTTTTTCATTTTAAGTTTTTTTTTCATTTGAAGTTTTTTTTTTCGGATTTCAAATTCAATTCGGTTGTCTTTGTCTTTATCATATATCCCCGCATATAATAGGGTAAGCACAGGGAACCTAGTTTTAAGACACTTCTTCACATTCTGTTCTACATCATTTGTTACATCAAAGCAGGAAAATTAATAATTTTAATGTAACTATTCCGTTGAGTGTAGATCGAATCTACTACTACCATTGCATTTACAAGCCTCTACACCACTACACCACGATAGTCTCTAAATGATAATACAGTATTACATTAAGCATCAATTGTTTCAGTTAACAAAAGACAACTTTAAAGAAACAGGATCTGTAAGAAAAAGCTACCAAAAATATAGAACAAAAGTCAATATTAGCGTTCAGTTCAAAAGAGCTTTAACGAGAAAGTCCAGCACGTCTCAGACAACTTGGAAAACGTTTTAAGTGAACAATTAATAATATAAAATAGAAACTCCTTTTGTTTTCGGAAACTTTGTAACTAACATTGCTTATAATAGAAACTTTGATTTTCGAGATTTTCACTTATTTTAATGTAACTCTTTGGTTTAGTGTTAATACACCATAAGCTGGCTGGCTGACTGGCTGAGGCTATCGTGGTGCAGCGGCACAAGGGTGTTACTGTAACGCGACAGTTGTAGGTTCGATTCCCACTCCAGGAAATAAAATATTTATTTACGTTTATATTTCCATTTTTTTGTTCTGGTGCCGAGACAAAGCACGGTATTGAGTAATGCCACTCAACACGCAATACCTCCATAATTCGGCTCCATAATAAATAAAGTGGGGAAGGGAGTGTCTTTACACTGGGTTCTCTCTGCTTACCCTGTTGTGTGCGGGATACAGCATGAAGGTAATTTATTTACATATAAGCTGGATTGCTTTAAGTTGATGGAGCCTAAAGTAAAAAAATAACAATTATATTCGATTGAATAAATACTATAGCATTTTTGAATTCTAGACTTCTAGCCAGATTCAAATCAAATTCCGTTTATCGAAACACAAGTAATAAAAATAAAACAAAATTTATAAACTACAATAAAATAACTTTAATCCACCAATTCTTCAGAGACACAAATATAAAGAAATAGATCTATAAAGTTACATAGAATACAAATTTTCAATTCGCATTCATAGAAATGAATTGAAGGGACGGACAAATTCTCGCTTCAATTGGCCGTCTAAATGTATGGCGGTTATCTGAAACCACTTTTCTTGTGAAATATCAAAATCTTACTGTTATAGTTGGTCTAGTGGTTGACTGTGGTCGCGATGGTAGTGAGTTCGATCCCTTTGAATTAAAGAAGGCTCCTTCAATTAGTTTCTGCGAATGGCATCTTCAATGAAACATATTCTTCAGCTTTATAACAATGGTATAGATTTATAATCGTTTTCCGCAATCACTAGCGAAATCCATGCTTAGAAATATCATTACTTATATTATAAAACTGAAGCGTCTGTTTGGTTAAGCCCGCTTATCTCAGGAACTAGTAGTTCGAGTTGAAAAAATATTTTTGTTAGCAAATAGTCCATTTGTAGAGCAGGACTTATATATAGGCTTTGCTCTAACACTTTACTATATTTATATACTTATAATAATTATTAAATATTAAAAGACACCATTTTATTTTAACGTTTTATCAAAATTTCAATACGATATTTTTCCCCATAAAGAACAAGAATCTAATTATATTTGAATAAAATATTTTGATATTAGATTTGCACTCACTTAAGTTCGTCAGAAGTACTCGTAAAACAAATTGGTATAAAAATGTAAACAAAAACAAAGCAAATTGCTTCTAACAAGGACCTGTTAAGAGTTAATTAACCGTTGTTGAGGTTATTATGGTGCAGTGCAGTACGGTGTGATTGGATGGTCGTGGTTTCTATTCAGGGATAGAGTTTTTTTTATTTTTTCTTATCTTTCTTTAAGTCTTATTGCGCGGTGTTAAGTTCTGCAATTCAACACGAAATGTCTCGAAAATTGTGGCGAAGGTGAGTAGTGTCTAACTTCCGTTTGTCTTTCCTAGACAGCTAGTACCGAGTGGTTGACAGACAATCCAAATAATACTACTACTAGTACCGGGTGGTCCGTGTATACCCCAAAAATTTTACTAGCAAAAAACACTATTTTCCATTTTACGTTTAAATTTTCATGAAAATGAAGTAGCAGACGACAACTAGTATAAAATAGAACAAAGAAAATAGCTTTTAACAAGGACTTATTAAGAGTTTATTAGCCGTCGTTCTCGCTCGGGACAAACATGATTAGGGGTCACGATCTGCAATTAGATGAAAATAACTTTCTTCAGTTTTCTTTGTAATTATAGAAATTGTATAGTTTAAAGGAAGTGTTCAAATAGATCATTTAATTTTAAGATACTGTGCTGTATAATTATATATAAGTTAATTTATACAAAGAGGAAGGTCGAGTGTCTTAGCACATGGTTAGCTTAATTCAATAAAATTAAAAGAAAATTAAAGAAGGAAGGACATTAAAGAAAAGTCGGTTAACGGGGGAAAATTTTATATGATAACATCATAAGAAAACATTGATGAAAAGTTTTTATAAATTGAATTACTATCACTAAATTATAATTTGTGTGATTATTTACAAGTAACAATGGACGCTTAGGCCGATCGTACCTCTCTATCTCTTGTACGGCGCTCTCGCTGGCACGCTCGGCTCAGGCGGAACGTGACAATATTTATTCTTGTGTGCAGCTTTATAAGACGTCATCAGGTCAGCATATTTAAGAAAATATTTATACTACTCACTTCCTCCACACCGCATATTGCTTTATTATAAAAAAATATTTAAAAACAAACATAATTCTTTTACCTAAAATGAAAATCCAATCGAATCCTTCTATTCCAAAAGCAAACAATAGTAGATAGTTGTGATGAAATATATATATATATATATATATACCACCCTGTTCAAAAAGTAAGGTGACTTTGTATTTTTAAGAAAAAAATATTTATTTATTTATCAATATTTATGTTGTCCCCTTCAAAGTAATCCCCCTCACACTTATGCCAAGGGTTGTTCCAATCGTCAAAGCACTTCTCATAAGCACTTTTCGGTATAGCCTTGAGCTCTTCCAGCGATGCAGTCTTTATCTCTTCAATCGTTGCAAATCTCCGTCCTTTCATAGGTCTCTTTAGTTTTGGGA
>DWGR01004749.1:0-10872 GCA_018247715.1 Heliconius burneyi
CGCTAATTTCGCGAACTTTTCCCATTTTAAGATATCTTCACAGTAACAACGACGAGCTCAGACTAACAATGATAGAGAAAGATTAGATCCATGAAAACTCAGATAATAAATACTTTTTAGGAAGTTATTTTATCTTGAATTTCGGTTAACACGAAACAAAACCAAAATAATCAGTAATGAGCATAAAAATATTACAATGACTACCACTGTCTTTGCACAACACTTATTGATGTTTTGAAACAATAGGCCTTTATATGATGAATAACATAAAAATATACAAAAATAATGACTCTTAGAAATTCTTTAATAACAATAACAGATGCAGGCGTTCAAATTACCTCTAAATCATAAATAATTTTGAAGTATTTTGTTGGTAATAAAGATCTTTCAAGTGGTCCTAAAATTTTTGGCCGGCAGTGTACATGCCATCCGAGGGGTCCTCATGCTTTTTATGTGACCTTCCTCCAGCATCTTTGATATTGTGTTTTCGAAAATCAACCGAGGTCTCTCTTACGAATCACTTTCTAGCATAAATCTTTTTTGCGATTATTTCATCACTCATTCATTCGACGTGCCCAAACCACCTATTCTTCATTCTTAACGTGACATCCTCGTTAGTACCCGATATTCTGTAATCCCACGTAGATATCGCATCTCCACAGCATTCATCTTTCTTTCATTCTTCTTTTAAACTGATAGGCTAATTTATAGCTTGCACAGGCTATCTGTGAACCTTTGCCCTTATACAAAGTCACGATAACTGCACCTCGTCAATCGTCTGGGAATTCTGGAACACAAACAAGTTTAACACGCGTAGCCTACCACATTTGATCAACTCAGCAGTAACTGCATCTGTGCAATATTTCATATTGCACTCTCAACTTCTTTTATACTGGTTTCGCCATCAGCTACATCAAGACCCAAGTCTTGATGTAGCTGATGGCGGTTGACATTTTGCTTTTACTCGAGACTGAGGCGTCATTATATTCATGCATCTTATAAAATTACACCCATGGCTGCATAACGTGTTTGATCTGTTAAAATTTCACCTTCTTTCGAATGCACCACTTTCATTCTACAGGTTGGCGAGCAACATCAGGAAACAATAAATTCTCACCAGAAAAGCTTCGTGCTGTCCCCAAAAACCAAAGGCTAACCCTATTCATCTCTTTCTTTCTTTGACTTTTCACGCTTTCTTTATTGGTACTCTAGTTTGGTGTTTTTGCAAGTTATACTATTTCTTTTTTATCTTTCTCATACTTTTATTCCTAGCTGAGGCTTTATAATTCTGCCCTGATATCTTCTTTCTTTATACTACATCTTGCAATTCATCATCCTACCATTCGTCGCGCTTTTTGCTGAAGCCTCTTTTACCTTTACCACATACCGCCAATCGCTGCTTCCTACATACAATTTTTAAGATTCTGCCAGCATACTTCAATATTTCTCGTTCCAGACTCACTGCTGTCTTGCTTCTTAGAAAGTCTTTCTTGATATTCCTCTCTAATCGGTGAATCATACATGTTACAAGAGGTATCCTCTATATTCAAGAGGTTCCTCTCTAATCTCTTCGACCCCAAGTTTGGCCATCTCGTGCAGTTGTGCCAACCTGCGAACAGGCCCCTTATTCAAGCCACGACTAGATATTAGTCTGTACACTGCTCAGCACCCCTAAACACTCGTGTGTCCATGACTTGGTTTCGAATACGCCGATATACTAGGAATAAATCAATCATACTTTTCCTTTCCATTCGCCCCCATATATACATGTAAATTTGTTTGTGATGAAACATCGTGATTTCCACAAATTCCTTTACTTCCAAATTTCCAATATAAGCTTTAGAGCCTCATTCATTCTCTTGTCGACACGCTGACCTAGCACACCCTTGTAACCGCTTCGCGTGTGAGTGATTTCGCCTAATGGCGCTAAGGATACTAAAGCATACACCGCTAACAAGACAATACTCCTATTTTCCCCAGCTTGAAAAGAACCCAAAGCAACCTCTGAATGATCGCCTTCTACCACTGCACTAACCAACCAAAACCTACACTTGGACATTTCTGCGCGTTCAACCCAGAGGGTGACCCGGTTGCCTGGTTTGTGTCCTTGTCCTTTTGATTGATCTCAGTGACACAAGCAATATCCAAATCTCTGTCATGGCTGCCGTCTAACAATTCATTGATCTTCTCTTCCATTCCTCCGCTTACATTCCACATAGTTATTTGTAGCTCCATCCTCTACCTCCCTCCATTCTGGATATGGTGTGCTGGATGGCGGTGTCCAATGCTACACTTAGTACACTTGTCGCCACTTGAAACACCAGCAGGGATTCCTCTCTCAAGATGCATGTGGGGAATGGAATGTTGAAGCTCTTATGAGGGCTGACAAAGATTACTGCAGGCAAGATTTCCACTATGGACTCCTAATTTTCAGGAATATCATAATTTGATCCAATTGGCACCATTTAACTTATTAAATTTAAATGGAGTCAATAGAAAGCTTAGTCAATAGAAAGCTTATATAAATGGTTATATTATGATTATAACCACATTTAGTATTTACTATACACTTTTCAAATTTAATTTGTACAGATTTTGTATTAAATTAATGCTTTGCTTTAAAAAGAAAACCAATCATACTTAAAGCAGGTTTTATATATATTCATGAGTTTTATATAATTATGTTATATAATCTCTATATATAATAAAACAGTAAAAATATTTTGTCCGTACATTTCGTATTTTTGACTGAAATAGATAGAGGGACACTTAAAGAGAATAATAGAAAGCAAAAATATATTTTTTAAATTTCTTGTCTGTATATATGTATGATCATGTTAATCTCCGAAAGTACTGAACCAAATTACTTAAAACTTTCACCTATTGCTTTGTATTAACTCAACATCTAAAGTTTGTTTCATCAAAGTCAGTTCATTAATAAAAATTAATCAGCATTTGAATGAACTCAAGGCATGAGTTTGCCTGCAAGTATAAAGCAATCCATATCATGTTTATGATAAATCTGTATTTTAACCGACTTTCAGAACAAGGTTTTCAATTAAATCTTTTCGATTCAATATTTGATTCATTTATTCAAATATATTATTTGGATTTGATATCAGCATTGGATTATTCAATTTCATTTAGGTATTTATTGTAATATGCAATCATTACAGTTATTTCAGGAAGAATATTGTAAATCCTTACCCAAATCAATAATTTAACATCTCTCTCTTTCTGAACAACTAGATCATTCAGTGACATCAACACATGACTGTCAGTCAATTCTGTTTATTAAATGAATAATCTTGTAGTTTAAGTGGGCGAAGTCCCTGGCGGGCCACTCGTCTTATTATAAACATTACAAACCATGGTAATGCTATTAGAAAGCATATAACCACTTATTTAGAAAACATAAAAATGTGAACATAGTGGTTTTCTAAATAAGTATTTTTCTTTTCTAATAACAAAAAAGTATTAAATTTAACTATTCAAATTTAATTTTCACGCCAGATACTAGTTATTTTAAATATGTATGAAAAGACCTTTAATGTATAAATATAATATTTTATATAATTTTATTAAATGTACTGAACTAAACCTACCCGGAACATAAAAATAACAATAATCGAATCAAAACCATGTTCAATTTATACAGAAAATAATCCAGCTCTTGATAACCCTTCAGATTCTTTATCAGATATTGGGGTTAACATCAACCCTGGAACAGGTGGTTGCATTTCTAGATCTCTTAAATTATTAACTTTTATTTTTAGATTACTACGGAGTTTATTTATATCTATATTTATTTGCTTTTGATCTGCTTCTAATAAAGATGTTGTAGCGTTTAAATTATGTTTTACTAAGGTTGAACCAACTGTCACCCAACAGTTTGCTACGGATGATTTTAACAGTTCTCTTAGAGCTTCTCTATTTTGGTTTCTTCTTTTATCCAACATTATAATTTCATTTTTGTCATTTAATATTTCCTCAGCTTGTTTTTCTACTGCAATAAGATATTTTAAAACCTTACTAGAATCTTCCATAGTAAAGTATTAGCAGAAAATAGTCGAATCGAACAACAACTATGACAATGTCCATTGTCAAATGCAAGCACAGATTACAGAATACATATGGCAATTGAATGCATGAATAAAGACGGTTGAAAGGCTATTTGGTCTAAACGCCATTTTTTGCGATATTGAGTTATGTGTATAACATATTTGGAGTCAGAGGATTTTACTCCGTTGAGCTTGGTTTCATAATTTTCAGGGCATTTTGTGGCGTTTGAACCCTACAGTTACTTTGCCCTCATTTTGAAGTCGATTATGTCAAGCGACAGAGAAATCATCATGTTTTGTTACTACGCTAAAACCACTCACATTTTCAAGTTACAATTTTTATAATTAAATGTATGTTGACACATTTATCCCCTTTCTTAAATAGTAAGATAAGTCGCTAAGTACAATTTACCTTTCATCAAAATGGTAAACTGTGTCGTTTGAATCAATTTGAACATTACATATAAAATAAGCTCTGTCACTTGAACCAGTCAATTTACTTATTTCTTAAAAGCAAAGACAGTTTAAGCATAATATCTTTCAGAAAGAACAACGCATTATAGCTACGGTGTTTACATACACTCTTGCTTTTCAGTAAGTCCTCATGCTTTTTACTGACTTGTGATTGTCAGTGAAAACCACGAGGACTTAAAACACTGATTTTCGAGTAGACCGTCATTCGTGAGTCCGATTTGAATGTTGCACATCGCTTAAACCATCTTAACGTACTCATTTAACCATGTGTCCTGGTAAATAATTCATTTTTCCTTTTTCTATTTACATGGTTACTAGGACTTACAACTACTTTACTTTTACCTATTTTTAATAAATATTGGCGTGTCGACATTTTTGTCTCATTCTGAAAAATATATAAATGGGGAATGGTGTTCTGTGTTCGTGAGTTGCTCGGTGACCGATGAAATAAAAACGAATGATCTGCCTTTTGTTGCTGGTAGATCATTAACTTGCTTGCAACCTGCTGCATGTTGCGACAAGAATAAGAAATATTATTATATTTAACTCAACTTTTTCAAAATAGGTTATACCTATAAATTATTATCCATTTTTATTGTAAATAAATACTGCTGTTTAGGTAAAGACTAATATACACATTGCTTACATAATTTTATTAAGTTTAAAAATAATCAACAATGACTCTGCTTTTGGTATATATTTATATAGAAATTTAATAATATTACGTATTACTATCTAATTGAACTGGATCTTGAACACGTTCAGTGGCAAACGCAGATTGGCCGCTCCATAGTTCCATACGAACTATGGAGCGGCTAATCAGCGAACTAGTTCGCATAGTTCATCTGTGGGAGCGCCCTTTCGAACTAGTTCGTTCTCGAATTACACAAACACAAGACTAGTCTGTGGTTTTGCTCTATTTCCTGTGTGAGTTTTTGGTTTTTGGGCCTTGGCGTTCGCGCTTGCAAGTGACTAATTTATTAGCACATTCGCTCCCGCCATTTTGATCGTAAAGTTAACGCTATTTTTCTAGTTTCTCTTATCTTTTATTATATTCATTAAGACTTTATGGAAACAATTCAATCTAATTTAAATCTTAATTCAATTTAATTTAATTCAACAATTAAACGTGAATAATTCGTAAGACTAAATATGGATGGTCCGAACCGGGGCTTTCGCGGAGGACGCGGTGGTCCGGGTCCTCGCGGTCGTGGAGGCTTTGATATGCGTGGAAGGTAAGGTTCAACTTTTACTATTATTCCTTGTTCTAGGATAATATTTTATAATGTTTTACTAAGATTAAGTACTGCATACTTTTATAAAAATGTTATCAGCTACATTTGAAGAGTGAAATTATATTGTGTGATTGGAGAGGTTATTTTATATTCCTATTGTAATTTTTTAGGGGTGGACCAGTGATGCGTGGTCGAGGTGGACCACCTAGGGGCGGTGGGTTACCACGTGGGGGCCCTCGTGGAGGTTTTCGTGGGCTTCCAATGCGTGGAGGAGGCGGAGACAGAGGAGGACGATTTCCACCAGGGCCACAAGGGCCCGGCCCTCATCCTGTCCCTACTATTGAGTCTCGAGGTACTTTTCAATAAATATGCTCAATATCTTTGTTTTCTAATCAATTTCTTATAGTTCTTTTTTAGAGTAATAAGAATACAATTACATTGCATATTCACCAAAACCTCTAATTCCCCTTATAAAGATTGATAGAAATATGTTACTTTAAAACTTATAAAATAACAAAATAAACTTGATATTCAAATATTATTTACTCTATAAAAAATTGATTGTGTTGTATTGTCACTGTTTTATTGTAATTAATCTTGTGCAGGAGGAGGGTTTAATAACAATAGAGGTGGCCCTGGTGGAATGAGAGGAAGAGGTGGTAGAGGGAGAGGAGACTTTGGACCACGAAATGATCGAGGTGGACGTGGAATGCCTATGAGAGGTAAATACTTTTGTGACATGACTAGGTGAGAGAAGTTTAATATGTTTCATTATATTAAATAAAATATTTTCTCATCTCTCTCTCTTCTATAAACTTTTTGCTTGGCTTAGGGCTTGGTAATGATTTTAGTTATATAAGGTAATAAGTAAAGATGTTACATATTTATCTTAATGAGCCATTACATGTATAATCTTTTTTTAGTTTTGACATTGTGATACAGTTATCACAATATAAAGTGAGGTCATTAGGGTATTTCTGAAATATTCCAATTTAAATTTTAAAATTATTATGAAAAACAATAATAAAATGCATTTACATTTGAGGCTAGTTGTGGCACAGAGGCACAAAGTGTGAGTGTTAAATCAATTGGTTGTGACTTTGATCCCCAAGGAAAGGAAATTAAATATTTATATTGAGTCAAGGAAATTAAAGATTTATATTTTCATTTCTTTGCTCTGGTGTTGAGCTCCGCCACTCAATGCGGAATGCCTTCAAAATTTGGCAGAAAGTAGGTATCAAGTGCCTTAACACTAGGTTCCCTCTGCCTACCCTGCTGTGTGCAGGATACAGCATGAAGCTGATTTTATTTTCATTTACATTTACAAAATGTGTATATATATATAATCAGTATACCTTTGGCTTTCTCTTTTCATGTTATTAAAAGCTTTTATTTAACTTGCAATGTATGCTAGTTCAAGTAAAATCTTTGAGCTCAATTTTGAAGTAGATATCTCCAACAATTAAATGGAAGCTTTTTCTAAAAAATATTTTTTTGCTTTTAATTTATAAAATTATTTTTTTAAGTCCTTTGAAATATGGTTAAGACTCTCTACAACATGTGAATTGCCAGAATCAGCAGATAGAAATAACCAAAAGTTATTTCGGCTTTCTCAGTGAATGGGCTATCCTACAGAAATAATTTGCCAATTTTTGACAGTACTTCCTAAGATTAGTGTGATTAACCCAAAAAATTAAACTTTCTCATAGAAGTATAGATTTTTAAAACTTTGAGTGGAAGTACAAAGTGTATAAAAAATATTTTTTCTGGTGTTTCCGAAGGTAGCCAACAAATTGTTTTTATTTATTCAAATGTCTTTGAATCACTCTTGTAATTATTTTATGACATATAAACAATATTGCTCATACAAGTTTTGCCACTACACACTATATTTTTGCCTCGGCCAGAAAGCCCCCTAAATATTTGGTATTGATTATTTATTGCAAACCTACCTAGCTATTACATATAAAAGATAAAATAATTAAAATATTAAATGTCCAGGCAATTTAGTATATTTATAATCTACTGAAGGGAACTATTGACAACATATGTTTTAAATTCAAATAAAATTATATTTTCTTGCAACTTAGGTAGAGGAGGGAGAGGTGGACATGGACCACCAAATGGGCCACCGGGTGGCCCTGGACCCCACCCTGGACCAGGAATGCATGGTCCTCCAGTGCAAGCTCCTGGACCTAATATTCCAACACGAGCAGCGCCAGTTCCGCATCCAGTAAGTGGAGCAGCACAAGGTGGTGCGTACAAAAGAGGTGGCGGCCCCCTACATGGTGGTCCAGGTGGCCCCCCAAAACGGGGGAGGTAAATATTACTATCCAGATTTTTTTTGACATCTTTCTTTGTATAGAACAATATTTTTGTATAATATTAATTGAAATTTGCTTGGATAACTAATTTGTTTGTGGATGTGTGGATGGATGCAAAGGCTTTTTATTAGTTTAGTTTATACTTTATTGCACACAAAATTTAGAAAAAGAAAATACAAATAGCACAGAAAAGAAATAAATAAAAACAAGTCTGCAAATTGTTTCAAGCAATCTCTTACAGGCAACCTTTGATAAAAACAAAGGATTTAATATTTAAAAAGAGAAGAGTGGAATAACGTTATGTGCAAATAAAAAAAAAAGAAAGAAATAATACTAAGTTAGATCTTAATCATATTATTTTTGTTTTGATGTATTTTGCATATATTTTTTTTATATAGTTTTGTGGTACCGAGTACACAATTTGTAAGTATTATCGTCCCGAGAGGCCGCCGTGGCGCAGCACCACAAGAATGTGACTAACGCGACGGTTGTGGGTTCAATCCCCACTTGGTGAAGAGAAATATTTATTTACATTTCCATTTCTTCGCTCTGGCGTGAGGTGAGAATTCGGCAGAAGGTGGAGTACAGAGTGCCTTTACGCTAGGTATAGGATAGAGTGTGAAGCTAAAAAATAATATTATGCAGGTTTGAAGGTCCACGAGGAGTAGGTGGAGGTCGCCCACCACCACCAACAGGCTATCAAGTATCTGCACCACCACATAATCCACCAGTAGATGATGGATATGGACCACCATCGTAAGTTGTGTAAAAGTTCTTTGATCACAAATACTTATGTTAACTTAATAAATATAATGGGAACAGTTTATTATAATTGCAATCTAAATGATGATCCTGTAACACGATAGGAATGTGCCGTCTGATACATACATGACGCTTGATATAATACTGAATTATTTAAATGATTTATTATACACTTTAGAGTTCATAAGATTTTTTTTTAATTGCAAACTCTCTTTTTAGGCATACTGGATATCAACCCTATGAACAACCAGTGCCAGAACCATATCCATCTCAATCTTACAACACATCAAGGTAATTAACTAGAGAGTATAAAAAAAAGTGACTCGAGCTTAGTGGTGTGCCACTAGTGTGTGTGTGGTGACGTTTGTGTCCAGCAGTGAATGGCGAAAGTCTGATGATGATAATAATGATTGAAAAATTGTATATTTTTAATTAGAATGATGAAAATAATGACATGATAGGAATTGCCGTCTGATACTTAGATGCAGATATTCAATATTCTGACTAATTATGAGATTTTATGATCTATAATAAGTTGTTGCTCCTTTTCAATATAGTTATTTTTCTAGTGCATATCAAAGTAACTACTCACCACAAGCTCCAGCTCAACCCAGTTCTGGCTACAACTCTGGTGGATATGGATCCAACTATGGATATTCCACTGGAAGTCAACAAGGTTATGAAAATGAAAGCTATAGGTAATATTATTGTATTTTTATCATTCTACTTCCCTAAATTTTGGTAAAGTATTAATTACTATATTATTACTATTATTATTTTATGTACATTTAGCAAAAAAAATTAGGATAGCTTATTTTTACTGATAAAGGGAGTCATCCCATGTAATCCCTCTTTATTAGGGATATTTTAGGATTTTTTTACCAAACAGTAAATAGATAGAGCTTTATCAAACAATGACATAAGTAACAATATAATAATTTTAAATAAAAAATTATAACTATTATATTTTAATATTTTAAAAATTTACAATAAATATGATTCCAACAAAGTAACTTATTTTGCTTAATAATTTATATAAAAAATATTCAATAGCAACTCTGGTGGGGCTGGTGACGCCGGCTATGGTTCAGCTGGACCAGAATATCGTGGCGCAGCGCCTGCCTACGATTCCTATTCCCAGCCTTGTTACAACACTTATCAGCAACCTCAGTCGCAGTACAATAACGCATATGGTAAGTACAAGAAATAATATGTCGCTGCCCCTGTGATACAGCATGGCCATCAGTCTAAGTCATATGGGTAAATTATTGGTTAGTTTAAGTTAGTAGGTAACTCGATGATCTCTTTTTAATATATAGGATTATGTAATTCAAGTCATGATATTACATTAATTATGTCGGTTCTTATTTTTGATTAATGACATTTTTGTCTAAATATAAAACCTTATTGCAATTATAAGAAACATATTATTACTTACATCTATTATAACAAATAGAAAAATCCCAAATTTATAAAGCTAAGACAATGATCTATATATCTTGTAGGTACAAAGTGACCATGTGAAGAATAATGCTAAATATTTTGAATGTAATAATACTCCTCTGTAGTCTGGCAATGCTCCGTAGCCATAAAGTATTTAATAATTTATATCCACTATATACATCAGACCAAAGTAATAAAATATATGAAGTTGCAGGAAAGGCAAAATATAATTGCACAAAAGACAAATAATCTTAATATATATATTATATAAGTCCGTAGCTATAGCTACTATGAATGGATGATACAAATATTAAGAAGGTTCAATTAGGTGAATTTGGAGTTATAAAAAATTACAATCTATGAACAGTTGAAACAATAATGTACTATAAACAAACTCATTTATACTAATTAATGTATTACTTTCAGAAATATGACTTAATATACTTGTATGGTATCTTTTTATATTCAATGAAATATTTACTCTAGTAGTAATAGTAGTGAGCATGAAACACTCATATAGATGTCTATATAGTAAAAGAATATGAAGTTCTTTTTATTGATATACAATTTAAA
>DWGR01004750.1:0-10872 GCA_018247715.1 Heliconius burneyi
TGATCATCACCCCGAAGTTGTTTAATCAGAGTCTCTTGTGATTCGCATTGTTGTTGTACGCCAAAAAGCTCCGTCGTCTTATCACTTAACAGGACTGAAATATTAATAAAATTATTAAAACAAACTTTGTAAGGTAAATAATATGATCTATTTGTATAGTTGTGGGTTCTATGCCCACGCGAAGCAATGAATTATTTTTATTTTCTCGCTCTGATAACGATGCTAAGCGCGGCGTTTGGTTCTACCACTCACCAATATCTCGCGCGATAAAGCTTGTGAAAAAGAGTGTCTTTACACTAAGTTTCTTTTGCCTAGACAGCTCTATGGGCAAAAGAATGAACCGTGTTTGCATGTTTCGCAATATTTTGATTCACACTACTTTTACTTGTCATCTAAATAATCGAAAATAATGAGTTTTATTTTGAGGCATATTATGTAATGAAAAAGTACACATTATTTATCTTCTATTGTTTTATTATTTAGGAAACTGATAACTCTACATTACATTTAGACTGGACATACATCTGGACTTTATACTACTAGTTTATATCATTATTATTAATATTTTCTAATTATTTACTCAAACTAAAGCTAGATGAGTTTCTTATTTATATATATGTCTTATTTAAATAAAAAATAATTATATATTTAATTATCAAAGCTATACCTTCTAACTGTTGCACTTGAAGCGCGAGAGTATCGCAGGTGTCGTGACGCTCTCTCGAACTTTTTTCGATACTAAACATTTGTTGTCGGATTTGTTGTAGCTATAAAAAAAACTTTATTTTGATTCATGCAAGTCAACTCAATCGACATATTAATTTTTTTCTCTTCTCCTCTAATTACTTAAAATACTATGTATTAATACTAGAATCATGTTAAGAACGCTCCCGATTAGGACATCTCAAGGTCAAATCAAAATCGGTTCACCTGTTTATCGTTCGGCAGCTACGTTGCCACCGACATTACTCTCACACGTCAAACTTAAACATGCCTATGTTTCGGGTGTTGAAACTAGATTACATTTTTACTCACCTCTTGTTCTTTCTGTACAATCTGAAGCTGATATTTCTGATCCACATCTTCTTTGCTCTCCATGGTCTCTTCTAACTGTCCTATTTTCTGCTGGAGCTCTGTTAGGTCTAACTAAAACGAAAAGCACATACATAAATTTTATTTAATGAATGAACTCATTTATATACTCGTATGAACATCGCATGATCGCATCGCTGACATCGCAAAGCTAACATATAAATGTTACTGTAAGTCCTGCACGAAGCTATTACTGACAAGCAAGGCATTTTTCCTGCTGAAAACAGCCGAGAAAATTTTAAACTTTCTTTTTCATTTATTTTTAGCCTATCAATATTGCTTACGGCTTAGCCCGCTTAATATACATTGGAATACACAATCATTTATTTGTTAGTCTGGATTATTTTCATGTTTTAATAACAATTTAAGAACAATATTTTTGCATTAAGAACTAAAGTTTCTGCTAATTCAACAAAAAGTTATTTTACAGCAAATTAGTCGAACAAAATACTTTATATACGAGTATTGCTTTTATGCTTAAACCGATTTAAATTAAATAAACTTTACGCCGCACATCCACCTCAGTATCTTTATTTACGTGACGTGAAGCTGAGTGTGCCAACATAGTGCTGGCCAACATTGTTGGCCAGCACTATGCTGGCTGCCGTATAAAGGAACCTATGATATATTGCTTACATTTATTATTATATAACTTACTTTCATGGATTCATTCAATTGTTTCAGTTTCTTGTTCTCCTCTTCCAATCCGCAAGTACAGTCCGCCTGAAAACACATCATAATATTACATTAATATTTTTTCAATAGTAAATTAATATTTTTTAGTATGAAGAAAAAAACCAGGTGGTGTCTGTTTTTATAACATTTGATCGCTCTAGTGACGACGTAAAGCGCGACGTTGAGTTTCGCAATTCTTAACACTAATTCCCCAGGTTCCTTCTGCCTACCCTGCTATGTGCGGGATACAACGTGATGCTTAACAATAATGGTAAATGTATGCAGTATGAAATAAGAACTACATACATTCTGCGTATGTGTAAAGTATGACAGTAAAAATTAAGCTCAGATGTTATTGCTCAGAGAGGATCAGTGAAAGAATGATAAAAAAATGAAGTTATATGAGAATAAAATCAGAGGGAGGTAATAAAACACAATGAAAGATATATATTTTTTTACTTTATATACTTTATTCACAAAATAAATTTAATTAATTTGTCTCAATGTTAAATAATTTAATAAACATGCATTTGTAATTGCCATAGAAGCCATGCCATATGTGACGATATCGTACTAAAAACAAGCAACGATCAATTGTATATTTAACACAAATCATAAAAACACAATCTATAATTACCCTCCTTTTTTGTCATAATCAGGAATTAATATTTGTATTAATAAAAAAGGCAATTCATCTATTTCCCTATTCTTTTACGAATATCCAAAAATGATTAGGTTCTAACGGTAGTTTATAGTAACAGGCGATAAATATTATGTATCTAAAATAACAAATCTCTCAAAACTAGATAATTAGTTGAAAAAAAGTAATTTTTAATCACACAAAAACATTATATACGAGACAAGCGACATCGATATAAGTACGTACATCGATGATAACCCGCAGCCGCATCAGCTGGTCAGCAATGGCCCGCAGCTCGTCCGTCGCGCCATCCTCGCGCTCCCACATCCCCTGACACATGTTATGCGATTGCTTTACCTTGGTGGTGCACACGAGCGGTTGGTTGGATGAATTTTGATTTGCACTCGGAGGGACGAATTACTATTTATTGTTATTTTCATTTGTTGCGGTGGAGCGAAGGCAAAAGAGGAGCGTTGAGTTCCGTCACTCAACACGCTATGCCTCGAAAAATTCGGCGAAAAGTGGGGAACGGAGTGTTTTAACACAAGATTTCCTCTGCTTACCCTGTTGTGAAGCTAGAAATTAAAAATAATGAAAATAATATCAAATATATATTTTTATGAGAGTATATTTTATTGAACGCGGTGACGTCGGGAACTATTTGAATTGTTTTAACATAAATAATAAATTATTTTTTATTGGACAGTCCATTCGTCAAAGAAGGGTACACGGAATTACTAATTTACAATCGTGTTGATAACCCACCGTACCTACAGTTCCAGGTTTGTAGGTTCTAGTTATACCTCGCTCTTAAATGTCAATAATAGTACTAAAAAGTTGTATATGACATTAAAAACATAATATCTGTTTGAGATATTTCACGAAGACGCAAGTACCCCATCAAAAAATCCTCAAAAGTCTTATTGGATAATAAATTGAAATAATTGACATTTAATAGAGAATACAATCTGCTTACGTTATTCAAAAATATAACAAACATACTGTTAATACAAAATTTACTTAATATTAAAAGTATAAAAATATAACAAGCATTTTTTTTTTCATTTCAAAAAAAATTATATATTTCTCCTTGTCCACACCGATATTCGGATACACTTGTCACACCAATAGTAATATTTACCGAGTCATTGTTTGAAGAGTTGTTCAAAAAGTTAACTATTTCCGATTTTAAATGTTCCACTTCTAGAGCTATAATATCCTGCAAAAAAAATGTATTATATTTCAACTATTTTCTCCAAATTACATATCAAATATACATAAAATAGAGTAATTAAATATACATAGTGCGCCTCAAGTATACAGCGGGAAATGGGGAAAGTAGGGGAAACGAGTGTCTTAATGGGAAACACTAGGTTCCCTCTGCCTATCCTGCTAAGTGCGGGATGTATGTTAGCATTAAGCTGAAAAAAGTCTTATTTTTTTATTCTTGTGTCACACACACACTGTTGTTCCAATTTATTGTGTTAGTGTGCGGGAATGAACCCGAAACCATTACTAATACAATCAGACTCTCACATAACGCCACGATAGCTACATTTTTATAAGTACAATTTCTACTATAAATATGACATCTTGATACCTGACACTTCCCCATAGAATTCCTTTGCCATATGAAATGAGTTTGCTCCGTTTGTTTCTTCTCTAAGCGCATGTCGAGATACGATCGTCTTAATATGTTTATTAATTCCTCTTGCTTTGCCGTCTTTAATGAAAAAAAATATATAATTATTAAAAGGCCAGTCGTAGCGCACAGGCAGATATGAGAGAGTGACTATAAACGCGACAGGTTGTGGGTTCGATTCCCACTGGAGGAAATTAAATATTTAATAATTTCATTTCTTAGCTCTGGTGTCGAGTTCCTCCACTCAACATGCAATATCTCCAGAATTTGGCGGGAAATGGGGTATGGAGTATCTTAAAAATACGCCTGCTGCGTGCGGGATATAGCGTGACGCTAGAAAAAAAAGAAAATAAAAAACTTGTCACAGTTGTGGTGTATATACTACCACCAGCGGCCAGCGTCTGGCTCAACACCATTGCCAATTAAAATTTTCTCGAAGGAAAGGTTTTTAAATTTTATAATCTCCTCTGCTTAGTTAGAAAAAAGCGGCGTTACATCCAAAAAATACCCAAAATAAAGCTTACCTCATAAAAACACTCTCTATACAACTCCTCGATGACTGATAAGTTATCACGCAGCGTTCTTACAACACCGTGATCCACCTCCTAAAGTTAAATAGTTTATAGATATCTTTTAATATATTTAAAAACACTTTTTGTATATTTAGATCTACAATTTCTAAATCAATGTACGTGCTAAATGAAAATAAATGCTACATAATAAGCAAAAGTCCCCCAACAAAATCAAACTATGTAATAGTTACTGGTGAACATGTTAGACTGAGTGAACATGTTATAAATATCGAATTATTAATATATATCTACGAGTATAATACATACTGTATATATTATTGTACAATTAAATAATTACCTTTCTCAATTTTCAAAATTCTTCATTCTTTATACCACTTAAATTCATTTATTTAATAAACAAAAAACTAATAACGAGAAACGCGTTCACATTTCCATGCTATGGTTTTAGTTTTTGGATTTGAACACAGACCTTTATGAAATAACAATCACCATTAGATATAAACTTATATTTTTTGTAGACCGATTTTCTATTTATCCATATTTAAAATTAACTTACAAACAGAATAAACAAGATATAAATATACCTGCACACAAGATGTAGACACATCAGTCATCTCGAAGTGATTGCCGTCCGCCGAACAACGGGTATTGAACTGAAAAAATATGTGTATAAGTGTGCTGGATTTTAACTCTACATAAGTGTAATCAAGACTTTTGGTCTAGAAAATGAAGTAATAAGTTATAGAGTCGATTTTTATTTGAACCTGTATTTATTTCATTAACGCTCAGTTAAAGTATTTACGAGAAAATGATATCAGTAGTATGTTATAGTACGGTCGACAAATCATGGCCGCCTTGAAATCAGGCTTTCTGAAATTTAGCACATTGTATTTGTACACTCAGCAAATAATAACAAAAATCATAAAATCAAATCTTCAGCTAATTTTAGGGTGACCACAACTCGTCGATCATACAGTTTTAGGTTTATTGTTTTAAACAGTTACTTACAACATTAGTTTGTTGGGTTTGGTGTATCTTCGGTATAGCGTGGGTTTTGGAGCTGAGAGCGGTGATGCGAGCTTCAGCCAACGCTAAGCTTTTAGCCTGAACCCGTATCGTCTCCTCTTTATTCTTTAACTTTTTAGAAAAAAATATCAAATAATATGGTAATATATGTTTACTAAACAAGACAAAAAAACCGTAAAGACAATATTTCGATTCGATCCCCACTCGGGAGAATGAAATATTGATTATTTTCATTTTCTCAAAATGCGATGGCTCAAAAATTCGACGGAACGTGGGGAATGCGGGTGTCTTATTCCTCATTACCCTCATCCAAGTAGGGCAACAGCCCTACTTGGATGTTTATTTAAAAATATATTTATTTATTTATTATATAAATATTATATGTACTCGTATATACATTGAATTCTGCTATATTAACATAAAGGAATCCGACCGGCAACATAAATCCGTCATAAATAAGGAACTTAACCAGACAATGCCCCCTCAATATTGGGCGGTCATTAGTGAAGCAAAAATAAACCGAATTAAGCAATCCTTTTGATCCAAGGAGCATCGTTAAGAGATAACCATCGGTTTATATATAGATATCAACAAACAAAAATATTAGCGTTACGCAGCAGTAGTTAGTTAGTCTCTCTTTATAGCTGCGTTAGTGGTTGCGGATACGAATCCCGCTCTGAGTAATGTTAGTTTCTATGATCTGGTCAAACATAGCTTGGCACAGACTAAATCATAATTAAGCTTTGAGTGCAAATATGAAGCGTTGCTTAAAAAAATCAGCTTCACACAGCAGGGTAGGCAGAGGGAACCTACTGTTAAGACACCACTTTCTGGTGAATTCTAGAGATAACACAATGCCGCGCTTTGCCTCGACACCAGAGTAAAGAAATGGAAATATAAATTTAAATAAATATTTCGTCTCTTTGAGTGGGGATCGAACCTACAACCAATCCGTTTGATAGTCACACTCTGTGCTCCTGCGCCACGAATGGACTGGCAAGCGTTATTTAAATTTAATTATTGTTTTAAAAATTCTATAAGTATTTATCTTTTATCTTTCCCCAAAAATCTATAAAGATCATACTAAATCAAATTAAAAGAATAAAAAATCTCATTAAATAATTATATATTCAATAACAACTTCCATAGAACAAAATATTCTTCTCGCTTCAAAGATTAAAAAACTTACAATTTGTATAGTAGCGTGAAGTTTGTTCTCGAGGAGTTGAAGGCGGGTCCCCTCGCTGGCCGCACTGTCAATGCTCACTGCACCTAGGCTGTCCTGTAAAATTCATTAAATTTAAGTTATACAATTTAACAAAATTACAAATAAAAATGAATTTTTTTAGAAATCGTTGTCTTTATTATTATTTATATTTTTAATAAAAATGCATATTATAAAATTTTTATCAATATTCTATTAGTTTATTAGATAAAACCTAAATACCGAAGCAAAAAGAACTGGCTCGCCTTTCTGTTCTAACTTTCCACTCTAAAAAACACAATTTATAATAATACAATACGATACTCGTACTGTATAACTGAATGCAAACATTAAATATCGTATATATATTATATAAAAAAAGTTTCACTCCTAAAGGTAATTCATAGTCTCTACAATACTGTTAATATTTTCATTACAATTCCACTAAGAATTTCCCCTAACTGACAAAATTAGGCCAGGGACGAACACATATCAACTTTATTTGCATTCGTTGATATATTTTAAGTAACATTTTGGTTTTATATCCATTTTTAACTTCGCTGTTAACGGGTGAACAAATTTGCCGCCGTCTCGTCTGTCAACGTCCGGTCGTCCTTTTGAAGTCTGCATTTCAATACACCTTCAGTTCTCAAAGTTGAAAAGTGATAATATTTCACAAAGACGCTCACAGAATAATTAACCCACAAAATAATTTAGACCTCTCTGTAACGAAAAGTATATAAAGGGACCGACTTGAATATTTAAGAAAACAAACAAGTACCTCGAGAATTCGGCGGAACGTCGATGATGGAAGTGTCTTAGCACTAGTAAGTTTTCAGGTTCCCTATTCCTACAATACAATCCGAAAAAAAATTACTAGTTTTCTAAAACATTTTTGCTACATTTTTTTAATTAAATTTTCTGAAACTTTCGTTTTCAATGTGTTTAGTTTCTTCAAAGTTATAATTTTATTAGAACCCGAAAGTAATTAATATAAGTAAATAAATATTAGTGTAGTTAAGCCATGAAGGATGGCTAGTATAAAATATTTCATTCTCCCGAGTGGAGAATAGAACTCATAACCGTTGCGTTTACAGTCGCAGGCTCCGGCCCCGGCGTCAAAACAGCCTCGTATTACTTAATAATATTCTACAAGACAAAACAATTATCTTTTATGTTATGTTCTCATCAATATAGATGTAAATATTTATTTTTTAAAAAACTGCGCATACTTAGCCTCAAAATTTTACGAAAAATTGGATGACCGAATGTCTTAACATTAGTATCTTTTTACCTAACTTTGTATATGCTTGGGATGCGTGAATTTGAAAAAATACAATGTTTCGTAACCTGCACCACAAAAATATAATATTTGTATCAAAAAACAAAAAGAACTCGCGGAAACGTCGTTAACGCCGCAACGTCCCGAATAGCTAACGTAGAATTTACGATTTCCTCGAAGGTTTCCGGCTTGAGATGGAATTTCAGAAAAAAAATAATATTTTCATTAGCTTTTCCTAAATTTAGAAATTTTGAATAGAAATATTTCTTAAACTTTGCCTCACCTCAGTACTATATTCGAAGCTAGACGTAGCTTAATCTTGGTCTATACCTTCTGATAATTTTATTTAACTTGGCTTAATTCAAGATTGGCCTAATAGCACAATTGAATAAAAGATACCTTGATTTTAATTGGAAAGTAGCCATCATGTAAGCACGTGATGAGGTATTTTATTAGTTTTAGCAGAGAGAACCTAGTGTAAAACTCGCCGTTCCTCAATTTCCGCTAGATTTTCGAGATATTGCGATTGTCGAGACAGTGCGATTCGAACCCACAAAAGTAGCGTTTATAATTACACGCTGTGCCACTGTGCCACGACAGCGTCATAAGATATAATAAAACTATATTATCTATACTACAACAATATATGTAAATAGTTAAGGTACTTATGTCAAGACACACAATTCATGACATTGCATTGAACTCAATACCATACTTTGTCGACAGGGAATTTCAGATATGTGATTTAACTGTGAGGATCGAACCCACAACGACTGCGTTTACAGTTACATGTGTTGCACGACTAAGTTCTTGTAGATTTAACTAAACTAAAACATAAAAACGTTTTAGTTTTGCTACCGAACATACAATTACTGTTTGTTTGTTTTTCCCACGCAACAGATATGTAAGAATTACGCTGTATTCCGCACACAGCAGGGTAGGCAAGAGGAACCTAGTACTAACACACTCCATTCCCCACTTACTGCCAAATTCTGGAGGCATTGCGTGTAGAGTGGCAGAACTCAAACCCAACAACAACCGTCGCGTTACAGTCACACACCTACCGCTGCGCCACGACGGCTTCTACTTATAATAAATATTATTTGTGTATTTGTATAATAGTATTTATAATTTGTTTGTGATAAATCTGTATTTTTAACCGACTTTCAAAACAAGGATGAGGTTTTCAATTTTTGATTCGATTTTCGATTAATTATTTTGAATTCGTTCTCGATATTGGATTATTCAATTCGGGTATTTTTTATAATATGCAATCGACACAGCTAATTTACAAGGAACATTATAAATCCTTACCCAAATCAATAATTTATCATTTAAGGCTGTTTCTGAATGAGTAAATTAAATTAGTCATTGACATCAACACATTGGACTGTCAGTCAATTCTGTTTATTAAATGAATAATCATGTAGTTCAAGCGGGCGAAGCCGCTGGCAGGCCGGTAGTATGATATAAAAATGTGATTTACCTTACCGAAGTCACTGGTATCAGAATCTCCATACATGAGGAGACCGTTGAACATCATGTTTATACAACATTCAAACACAAATAAATAAACATACGAACTTAAACACAAACGTGTGTTCGTATACTGCAGTGTTAAGTTTGAGAATTACAGCACAAGCACTTAAATATTTTATAATGTTCCTGATAAAAAAAACATTTTATGAAGTCGAACATAACATAATGATAATTATATTATAGAGATATATATTAAATTTGCTATTTTTTGATTGCTTAAATACCACAGCAAGATGATACAAGTCCGATATAAGTTGAAACAATAATACAAGTATTTAATAGATAGAATAAGGTGAACTCCGGCATCACAAATAAAAAGAGCTTTTTAAGAGCTTTTATCGAACCAATATTTAAAAGCACTCATAATATACTGAATAATAAATTTTAAAATTCTTCGCTTGTTAAAATTGCAAATGTATGTCGATTTTGTGTTCTCGGAAAAACCAATTTTAAACCTCTGTTTGTTCAAAAATGATAATAATACCATAAGAATATTTCTATTTAAACAATTAGGTAGAATCAGAACTCGTGTGTATCGATTAAGATTCTTAGTCGTTCTTTTACGATGTCCCAATGATAATTCAAACAAAATGTCACTAAAACAATAATATTAGTTCTAAAAGTTAATCACAATAATTTTAAGCTAAGCTCGTCTAAACGCAACTATAGCGTCGAAAGTTCACAAAAACACTGGCGCATGGGGTGGCGCGGTATATTTAGCAACTACTGTAGTGGCGGAAACGATACTACATGTCTGTCTGTACGTTATTTATCACCTGAACTTTAAGTTTAAGTTTGGTTATTTTAAGAGCTTTTAAGTTTCATTAATTATTCGGATAGTTTTAGGAGAAGTCATCTTATTTTTTGTTATTTTATATATCTTTAAGCGTCTGGCATAGATAGCAGGATGAATAGAACAGAATATTGACAGTTGCATCTCAATATATTTTTGAAAATGTAATATATGTTAAGAAAACATTAATGGTTTTACCAAAATTGGTGATTGTCATAATATTAATACTAGAAATAGATTTAAACTTAGTGCACCTGTGACTCGATTGCATCGAATCCGTAATTCTTTTATGGGACAATGTGTACTCCTTTACAATAGAATCCCAGAAAACGTCAGAGAATTTCCTGTATCACAATTCAAAAAAATTGTGAAAAGACGTTTGTGTGTTAAAGGTTATTACCAAATTAATGATTTTATAAATGATAACACGCCTTGGGAATGAAATG
>DWGR01004751.1:0-10871 GCA_018247715.1 Heliconius burneyi
AAACACTGCCGCGGGTAGGCCATTCCACAGTTCCGTGGCGCGTGGAAGGAAATTTCTACGAAACCGCACAGTAGTAGAGTGCCACGTATCCAGGTGGTGCGGATGATATTTAAGTTTATGACGTACTATGCGGTTGGAAAATTCAGCGGCAGGTAACAGGTCAAACAGTTCTTCAGGACACTCCCCATCATAAATGCGATAGAGAACGCACAGCGAGGAGACGTCTCTACGCAAACGAGGAGACGTCTCTACCCATTTATATACACACTTTTAACCCGACTGTGGCGAAGCCCAAAAGGAGAGTTATGTTTTTAGCACGTATGGCACAGACATATATAATTTCTGTTTCTATGTTATATTCTTACTGTTAAACCAGTGAACCGATTTTAGCCGATTTTAACATTTTGTTGTTGGATTTCTATTGATGGCGCGAGTGTTACCCGATATGTTTCTTTTATTTTCTCTAGATATATATAACAGATTATTATAGATTTAAATAGGTTGTTGCGCAGCTGCAGGGTTTCATTGTAACGCGACGGTTCTGGGTTCAATCCCCACTCGAGGAAGTGATATGATTTATTAACGTGTATATTTCCATTTCTCCGCTCTGGTACCAAGGTAATATAGCATAGCCAGGCCTTGAGTTCTGCCATTCAACGCGCAATAGCTCCAGAATTCGATAGAAAGTGGGGAATGAAATGTCTTAACACTATGTTCCCTCTGCCTACCCTGCTGTGTGAGGGATACAGCGTGAAGTTGATTTTTTAATTTTAATTTTTAAGTAGATAATTTCCGTAAAAGTGGAATGTAAAGCGCATTCACACAATTAGCTCCGAGATCGTGGTAACTATTATATCTAATGATGCTAATCTTTATTGTGCCAATATGTCATTGTTTTTTTAGTTTATGGGAAATAGGTGTGTGTCAAGATCAGTGAATTATGAAGACGTAAATATAAAGCGACATTTATGCATTGTACTATCAGATAACTCTATTTGCCTATCTGTTGTCTTTTGTTTTTGAATTTCTTGTTAGATGTATGATCTTGGACGTAAGGATATTGGTATGTGCCCACCCCAGAATAGTCCTTAATTATAGTAATTAAGGACTATTCTGGGCACATACCAATAATCCTTTAAATTTTTTTTCTAATAAAGTTAATAATAAAAAAAACATGAAATAGTTTAAGCAATATACAATAATGTAGTATTTATTATTTTCATTTTATATTTGAAAAATAATTAATTCTACAAATAAATATACTACTTTGAACATATAACTTTGCGCCACTTATAACTATTTTATCATTAAGCCATGGCATGTGGCCCATGGTAGCTTTTTATCGATTCAAAATTGCATAAAAATATTTATTTCAATAAAAAACATATGAAAATTTTATTTTATCTATTTACTTATGCTTTTAAGCTAAACAGATCAAAACGTTGTATTTTTTAGACCGGAATTGAAAATATTTGTATTAACTTATTCCTCGAGAAGGGATCAAACCCACAACCATCGAGTTACAGTCTCACCCTTGTGCCTTGTCTTTAAATAATTTATGTTACTATTTTTATTATAAAAATAACATTATACTTAAACCAACTTTCTTTATAACTAAAGTACTATACAAGTAATAACAATAAGACAAGTTTTACATAAAACTAGAGCAGTCTCGTTCGGTATCCCACGCAAATGGAGTCTATTATACCTATTCATGTTTATACTCGTATGTAAATTATTATTATTGTTAATACGATTTTTCCCATTGAATTTTTCTACTAGGAAGGTTGGCTACTTTCATTCAAGGTTTAAAATTAAGTCCAAATAGTCCAATGAGTCCCTTAGGCTCATAAAATATGAACATTTTATTTATGTATAATCATAAAACCATTATTTTAAGCCTGAAATATATACAAGGCCGAGCGTCTAAGACAGACAGACAGACAAAAAAATATAAATAAGTAGACGTTTGTGAATTTAATTTCACCTTTAATAGGAGATAGCTTTAAACATAATATTTACCACACATAAATATCGAACCTATGAACTACGCTGTAATGAGCACGTATATCGTCAAATTTAATTATAATTGTAGATAAGTCTCATAAAAGCATTTACATTTAAACTTTCTCTTTTTATGCTATCGTGTAGTTGGGATTGTTTTGAAATTGTTATCTATTTACCATAGGCGGCTTTGGGTTTAAATATCTCATTAAATTATTTTTTAGGAAATCATAGCTCTGGTAGATATCACACAGTGTTGAGCTCCACCACTCCTCACACAATGTTTTGAAAATTAGACAACGATGATCTTGAGGTCAGTCGTTGCACAGGGGCACAAAGTGTGACTGTAAAACCGACTGGTTGTGGGTTTGATCCACAGTCGATGAGATGAAATATTTATTAAAATTTGTATTTCCAATTCTTCGCTATGGTGTCGAGGCAAAAGCGCGAAATTGAGTTCTGCCACTGAAAACACGCAATGTCTCAAGAATTCGGTGGGAAGTGGGGAACGGAGTGTCTTAACACTAGGTTCCCTCTGCCTGCCCTGCAGTGTGCGGAATACAGCGTGAAGCTGATATTTTTTTGTTTGATGTTAAGATATAAAATATATAAAAAAGGCAGAGGTAGAGGCAACCCAGGCTAACTCTAGGTTGAATAGTGGTGCAGTTGCTTAGTATCTTACTGTACTTGAAAAATTTACACCCAACTTCAAATTGAAAACAAATACAAAAATGCATACATTAGACACTCAATATCTGAATTACTGGTAAAACAATAGACGGAGTGTCGATTTTCGCTGCCTACTGTAATTTGAAAATAAAATCATAAATGTGTCTTTAAAAATAAAGCACTTAGAGCGCAAAGTTTCTACAAAGCATCTAAGTCATTCGAAAATTATAGAAAGAGGTCAATTAATGGAGAATACATAATCTGGCTCTCCATTATACGAATAAAATATAAATTTTGTAGGATTGAAGAACTAATATTGCTAAATATATTCGATTATCCTGATAATCTGTTTATGTACGCTTAAGCGCACTTATTAGTCTGATAAATTTAATAGTTAGTGCGTTTTATAACGTAACTGTCACCATGACAGCGCGACCTGGTTAACACAAATTGCAACTCTACATTAATAATTTTATAATGATTTATTACAAAACAATTTCTCTGTTCTCTCCGCATAGAATTCAATGGAAGACAAAATAAACTTTCATCTTCTAAGGAATGAAGCAAGTACAATAAATTATTATGTTTCATAAGAGCTTGATAGCGGATAGTCATGTAGAAAGTAATGTACTCGTGCTGTACGGTGTACCTCTCTTTACCTCGAAACACGATTCAACGAGATCGTTTGCACAGTGTAGGTTTAACTAGAGATTAATCAAATTAATAAAATAATTTTTTTTTTAATATTAATAGGTGTTTTTTTTAATATTAAATTTGTATATACTCGTATTGATGCTAAGCTCTGTATCCGGCACATAGCAGATTAGGAAGAGGGAATCTGGGAACCTAGTGATTAGACACGCCGTTTGAATTAAAAACACTTGCGTTTCTCATTTTCCATCGAATTATGGAAGTAATGCGTGTTGACTAGCGGACCTCAACATAGCGCTTCTGTCGTTACTAGAGCGAGGAAATGAAAATATTAAATATTTCTTTTCCTCGAGTGGGATTCGAAACCACAACATATCGCGTTTACTCACACGTTTGTGCCCCTGCGCCACGATATTATACCGTATAAATAACATTTTTTATACAACCAACCACTAAATTTTCTGCCAGATAAATGTAGGTGAAACATAAATCACCTACATTTAATTATATATATGGATATACTTAGATATATGGTATAAACCGATTATTTTTTATAAATTATTTTAATAATTAAACATAAAAATGGATACTTTTAATATAAATAAATACATTTACATGAATATTATATGGATTTTAAAGTTAATGTAACTTGTGTTGCTTTTCTAAAGTAAAAATAAAAAAGGTGCACATATACGTACATATTTTTGTACATGCATATTGAATATAGAAACAGAAACGGAAATTTAAAATTCTCTCATTTAGTGCAACAACGACAGCAATAGCACTTTTTTTACAAAATAAAGTCAGATCTCAAAGGCTGACAACGCACCAGTAAGCTTCTGGTGCTACGCGGTGTCGTGGGCGGCGGTGATCACTTATTATCAGGTGACCCATACGCTCTTTTACCATGTCTTTTTCCAAAAAAAAAAAAGATCAGCCTGTAACACGCGGAAACTATATTACAAACTTACAAATTATATTAACAAACTTGCAGCAAATGAACCATACATACAATATGTTCTCTGAACAAACATTATTCTATGGCAATGAGCTTCAAACACCTGTTCTGACTATGAAAATGTAAATTGTGTTATTATCAAAAGCTTTTTTTATATTCTAAATGGTGTTTAATGATTTCTGAAGCATCATTCAAGAATTAGACATTCATTATATAGCAATTGACAGCGCGAGATTAAGTTCTAAACGTTATGGCCTTTACGGTGCACGCGCACGGCACTGCAGTGTGTGATTGAAATCGCGACGGTTTTGAGTTTGAGTCATACTCGGCAACGAGTGAGAAAATTATTTTTATTAATAAAAATAAATTTAATAAGCTTCACGCTGTATGCCACACGTAGCAGGGTAGGCAGAGGGAACCGTTAACGGTAAGACATCCGTTCCCCATTTTCTGTCGAATTCTGGAGGTATTGCGTATTGAGTGATCGAGCTCAGCGCCACGCTTTACCTCGACACTAGAGCGCAGAAATGGAAATATAAACGTAGATAAATATTTCACTTCCTCGATTGGGGATCGAACCCTCAACCGTCACGTTACAGTCACACCCTTGTGCCCCTGCGCTACGAGTGGCCCATTTTTATTATATTTGATTTTTATTAAAAATGTTGTTATGACTTCCTTACATTATTCATTAGTTCGGATTAGCTCTAGTCTAGTCTATTTTAGTCGCTTTTAACAAGATTCCCTCGTCGTCGTCGTGGCCCCTGGGTCAATGGCACAGCGCTTAATTGCTAACATGACATTGATAGGTTCGATCCTCATTTTCTTTGTCTGTTTCTTTAATCTTTCTTCAATTTTTTATGTCTCTACATAAAAAATTTTATTACCTCGCTCAAAAGTAAAGAAAGCATCCCGGAAATCGGACGAGATGTGGGGTGTTTAAACACTAAACTAAATACAGGGTAGAGCTGAAAATATATATACAGAATAAGTTAAATGTATATGCTTAAATTACATACGTGAGTATGTACATAATAATGATAGTTTAAATATAAAGTAGTTAGTCTTAAGAGATGAGCTTTTTAAGAGTCGGATATCCTAAGCGTTGCTGCAATTATGGAATACGGCGACGGTTTCTAACTACAACCGGACCTATAAATTGTACGGTTGACAGCAAAATTGTACTAGAATATTTGCAACTAGATAAATATATTTACCATTAGTTTTATATACGAATCGTTTCGACGTAAACACGATGATGGATGGATGTATTTTATAATGCAAAAATATATATGAAATATTTATTTTAATATAATTTAATATTGTATTGATATCTTTTTTATTTAATGAACGTGAGGAATAAATGAGTTATTCATTTGTTTCAATTAATTTCAATTTAGAGAAACAAATATTCTTAACTTATAAATTAAATATACAAATCAGAGAGCAAGAAATCGTCAGTGTGCTCCATTGCTCGAGGCTCCAGCTGATATGTACATGATAGTAACAACTACAATCATGCGTCTCATTAGACTATAGTGGTGGAGTGACATATCAACTGACGTAACGTGACAGTTGTGGGTTTAATTCAGGAGAATAAATTATTATTATTTTTTCCCTGGGAATAAAAACAGTCGAATTGATAACCTCCGTTTCTTACAGGAGTCGATTAAAAAACGTGTCATTGAGCTAACAAAATAGAGATATACAATTTTGTTGCTTGATTTTACCCAACTTAGAAAGAAAGCAACCATTATATATATACAATATTTATTTACATAACATTATTATGTTTCGGGAATTTTACATTTACACTATCTTGTCTTTAAAGATAATATAAATTGAATGTCAACAAATGAACTTTTAAAATTATTTTACGTTTTTCTCCCGAAAAGTAGAGCGCAAAATTAAAAATATTAACTAAAAAACAAAAATCATATAATTCTTTATCGCGGACAGTACACTATTTGCAGTTGGCCTTATTAGAAACTATAGGTGCATCTCGTCGCTGCTTACCACTTTTTAGTTATTTCCATGCACACTCATGAGTACCATCTATCTTAGGTATTTTATCAAGAGGAAAAAGTATATATGTCATACTTTATATACATACTTTGAAAAAAAATATATATTATATATCTACATATATTAAAAACTGAGGGCGTCGTGGCGCAGGTGTCCAAGGGTGTGACTGTAACAAAGGTTCGATTCATATTGCAAGTAATTAAGTTTGCTATGGTAGTTATGCAACATCTCTGCGTTGAGTTCCGCCACTCAACACACAATGCCTCGATAAATATGGCGGAAATTGGGGAACGGAGTGGTTTGACACTAAATTCTCTTCGCCTATAGCCGGAGCTATAAAGGGAAGTACATCGTGGAATTAAACAAAGTAAATAAACATTTTTGATATTTAAATTAAAATTGTAAGTTAATGTAAAAAATGTTTTGTTAGATTTGAACGACAGATTTTAATTGAAGTGTAAAAAAATTTGCATCGCCATCTCTTATAATATGATATAGATAATGTGATTTAAGGAGATAGTGTTGTTCCTCTGAGCTCAAGCTGAGATCCTCTGTTGAGTGTCAGAAATTGACACAACACTGTATCTTACGTAAACGGAAAATAAAGAGGGTAAGTAATATTATCATTTAGAAATATTTTTGAGCACCACCTATATATTTACTTGTGTAAAGTACTGTCACAAAAGTTATCATTTCATATAGGAAATTTTGCCAATTATCTACACTAGATGGCGCTGCTTTATTTTTTAAATAATATTATTTATGATGTCAAAAGTTTTTACTTTTCTTCTTCTCACTTTTTTACTTTTCAGTATTTTTCGAAGAAGTAGGTGCCTTATTATGTTAATAAATATTTTGATAGTCTATATTTTTTGTGTAGAGTGTAGACTATAGGGTAACCCAGAATGTGATTGCCCAAAAACAGTGTTTGAATGATTTCAGCAAAAAATTTCCGGAAAAATATTTATTGATTTATATTTCATTATTTATAAGTAATTAAAATTGATAACATGGCAACACTTGTAAAGAAACATAATTTTGTTAATATGTGTAAACGTGTTACTCAAACATAAGAATTTACTTGTTTCTTATTAAATAATTTTTACACATATTTTTCACAATTTTTCCATCACATGACAAAATTAAAATATTTCTTTGTTAAGTTTAGATTTTCAAAGGTATGCATGCGGTCACTGCAGTAACTATACCTACTTATTAGATTTTTTCTTGTATTTTCTTGACATTGTAGCAGTGTTTACTTGAAAAAAAAATCTCTAAACAAAATCCTTAAGATATTATTTACAAAGTAAATAATAGTGCATCACAGGCAAATACGAAAGTTTGCTTTGAATAATAATCATTTATTATAAGTCTCAGACTTATATATGTGAACTTTCATAGAAACTACATAAGATATTGCTTTAAACTAAAATTTATAAATAAAATTATCATAGGTAATAATTTGAATAAGAAAGCCAACTGAGTGAGATTGAACTCACGACCTTCGGCATAGAAACTATACACTCTTATAAGTAATATAGGCTTGGGAAAGAATATCTAAGATCGGTACAATAGTTTTGTGTTTACCAGTTATTGAGTATATCAATTAAAAGACAAAATTATAATAATGGTATATCTTTTATTAATAAATCTTATTAAAAATATATCATAATTATAATTATGTATATTATATATATAATTATGTTTGTTTTTTGCTCATATTTCTGTTTACGTGTTATTTATTTTTAAGTTTAGCCCCGTTTGCAATGTGGCAAGAAGTTTTATTTTGTGTTAAGCGTCGGAATGACGCAGGCCCTCCTTGAACATGTAGAAGTACGTAGGACTTTCAATTAGAAATTTAGACAGAAAGAGAAATTATGGTAAATATTAAAAAGCAATGATATTCATATCATAACGGAAACGAAAAGGGAGACCATTAGGCGGACCACGAAGTGGAAAACGTGTCCATACTAACGTAGATAAGGAGTCACATCCAAATAGACGTTCAGCAATACCAAGAATTGGCAGGAGAACATGTTGCGTAGCATAATTTTGATATTATTAGGAAGGAAATATTGAAGACATAATAACACAGAAAATTAACGATTACGAGGTCGTAATATGACAAGATATCCAAGTTACTCGTATGTTGATATCGATAGTATATAGATTACTTTTATAGATAGAGGAACCTGAATTCTAGTGTGGGTACCTACAGAATTCTAAACAAGAAGTCCCTACGAATTTTACTTTTAAGTCTTTTGTTCGTTATGTTCATTATAATTTATTGTGGTTTTTTTATTAACAGAAAGACTGAAAGATTCATAAGCTGAGCGAAGCTAAGCTAACGATATTTTATTTGTAAATTTTATTTAATGATGTACCTATACCATAGTCATTGTAACATAATTTTCAAGGTTGAAATATAATAATCTTTACATTTAGTACAATTAAATGCATAGTTTTATAAAAATTATAGCTTAGTATTTAACTATAAAAAGTAAAAGTTATTATAATTTTCTAGAAAACAGAAACTTTTTAAATTTTACATATAAATATATGTAAAATCTTAAAACATCCAAAATAACATTATTTTTATGTAATTTCTTTATATGATCTTTATACCATAAAAAGTGTATGACTATATTTAAAAGTTAATTTAAAACAAATAAAAAATTCGAAAAAAACGATTGTTTCACACTTCTGCATCTTTTTGGCCCAAGATTTATAATATGGATATACAGAAAATAAAACAAATACTACAATGAAAATAAATAACATTATATTACATTAAAATAACAATAAATTAAATAAATAACAAATATACTACTGGTACTCAGTCCAGCCTTGGTAAGGGAGCGGCGTATCTAAGTCCCTTCTTCGTCGATGGTGGCCGTGGTGACCAGCATATATGACTTGGTGGTCATCGTGGTCGTCGTGGGAAGTCAGTTTTTTCACACCGACTATACCAGACAGCATGAGGGCTAATGCCGATACAGCTAGAGCCTGGAAGTTTAAATTTAGAAATTTTAGTACAAAAAAATTATATTTAGTTTTTTATAGCTTAAATAATAATTTATAGTATTCATTTTCCGAGTGGAAAACCAATAACCTGTAAGTTAGATGCTGTGCCTCTGCGCTGCTGCTGCAGTGGCCTCAAACGTTATTTAAAAATATATTTCACTAAAGAAGATAAAATCATATATTTACGCATTTCTTATAATCAACAAGGTAGATATAGAGACTCTAGTGTTAAGACACTCCGTTTTTTATTAATACATTACGAGTTAAGTTGTAGATTGGAGGGAATTTTTAAATTATTCTGTATAAAGATGATACATGAAGCTACATTATTATCGTTCCCTCCGTGAATAAGGTTGATGACAGGCTTTCCCATACAAATGTAATTAATCATTGTGACACTGTAGTAGGCTGTTGAGTAGGTTCAATTTCCTTTTGGAGAAGTATTTCTATATCTATATGTATGTGATATAGCTGTTTTCATGACAATTTTGAAACATTTCACAAGGTAAAATAAAATGGAAATTGTATTTTATTAAGTTTGAGTTAAATAGAGTGAACTCTTTCTCTCTCTTTCTCTCGTAAGTGAAGGAAAATAAAGTAATACAGTTAATAATTAAAAAAATTACCAACGGAACATGTTTTCGTAATAAAATAATATAAAATTCGACAAAAAAGTTAAAATAAAAGGTTCAAACGAAGTATTAATAATCGTAAATTTTAGACATTGTAAAATACGAATTACATCTTATAAAATGTTTACATCTTATAAAATATTAATCATACAACTTTACATTTGTTTACAATTCACTTTTCAATACAATAATTGTATTGTAATTGGTAAGAGCTAATGCGGAATGCGCGTGCGCCGTGACGGCTAGTTCTTTAAGAAAAGAAAGTTTGCTCTTAGTGCTTCATATTATAGGTATAGTCCAGTTTTTATAGATGTTTCGAAGAAAAATTCCTAATATTGGACTTTTTGTATAATTTTCTATTATTAAAAAAGGTCATAAAGTGGGAAGCAGAAGTTTCTTAATGGGAACAGAGTTTCTCAACACTAGGCTTCCAGGCTTTATCTACCTACCTACATGTGGCAACGTAAAGCTAAAAAAGACCTTTGTGGCGCAGTGAAACAGCATTTACCTAATGCAATGGCTTTTAATCTTCGATTCCAACTCGAAGGAAAGAATTATACAACCGGCATATTACGAAAACAATACGTTTTCTTTATAAGTATTTTTCTTTTTTTTAAATAAGTATTTTCTAAGTATAGAAAAACACCTTAAAAAAATTTAAAAAATATACTATATATATATATATATATATATATATATATATATATATATATATATATATATATATATAAACTAAATATATGTATAATAAAATACTAAAAATCACCCTGAAAAGATGTTTTTTTTTTATGGTAAAAGCATGGCAAACGAGCGTGCGGGTCACCTGATAGTAAGTGATCACCGCCGCCCACGACACCGCGTAACACCAGAGGAGCTACTGGTGCGTTGCCAGCTTTTGGGGTGGCTGG
>DWGR01004752.1:0-10871 GCA_018247715.1 Heliconius burneyi
TTCGGATCGTCAACAGCAGCTGGGACAAGAGATATTTGAGTTGGCGAACAGAAACGACTCGGCTCTCAGTAAATACGTGGAGCTTAGAAAAAAGAATTGTGTTTAGGCTTGGATGACGTGTGACTTTACGAGTCATTTCTTTTTTTCCATTTATCTTTTAGAAGATTTTTGTGAAACCATCTTTATAATACGTTGTTATTTAGTGGACTTGTAGCTGTATTACTTTGTTATATAATCTATTTATCTGTTATTTTCCTGAAATTTTGTAGTTATTAGTAATTTGGATGAGAATATAAAATGGTATCGCCAAGCTGATCTGATGATAGAGCTTTTATGACTCATCGATGACGATTAAGTTTCACCTGAATAGTGAAACTCTTCAGAAGTCACTACTAACTATAACTTATAGCCTTATATATTTATTTACATAAAGATGGCTTGTTATTTATTTTGTAATCTTTATAATTTCTTTTAACTATAAGAAACAGTATTTTCATTGTATATACATATCTATGGACACGGTAAATTATAGATAATAATAAATTAAGAAAATAAGTGAAGGATAATCTAAACCATTAAATTAATAATATTTCATTTTAATTAATTATAATTATAGGAGAGATTTGTGGCAGAACTCAACACCGCAGTATATTTTCCTTTAATATTGTATTTTTAGACTCTTGTCAGATAATTGATACTACTACACTTTTGGCATCGGATTCGGATTATTAATATTTTCATTAATTTCTTTAATTACACAATTTCAAGTTAATTTTCAATGTAATACTATTTACTTCTATTTTAACAAATTAATTTTCAATTCGTGTAAGAACAGCCAATTTAAGTTTAAAAATACGCATTTTAAATGCTCCACGCAAATTAAGTCATAGGCAAATGGTAGTATACTCAAATTTTATGTAAGCTAACATTTCTTTACGTTAAATTCCAAAGATTCGAGTTACAGATATCAATAACTTAGTGGATCATAAGCCACAATGGATAATGGTTTATTAAATGAATTTGCTCCGAAACCTTGCCTTTGAGCCTTTGACTCAAAGAAACGAGATAGAAAGTAATACGAACTCGATGTTAAATCTCTTTTGTATGTTATATTAATAGAAATGGTAAATTAATTGTTTTAGTAATTAGTTTGGTATTTTGTAAAAAGAATTGGTTAACAAGCGTGTTGCTGAAATCCGCTACCAAATTAGGCGAAAAGTGGGAAAAAGAGTGTTAACAGTCGATTTTCTAGAACTACAATCAAATTCATATTAAAAAATATTTCTTTAATTTTTTTTTGACTTTCAAGCTCGTACAAAGCAGGCAGAGGGAACCTGGGAATCTAGTGTTAAGATACTCGTTCCTTCCGTTTCCCACTTACCGCCGTTGCGTTGGCGAAATTCATGTAGCGCTTTGTCCAATTACTTAAACCAGGAATTGAGAATATTAAATATTTCATTCCCCCGAGTGAGAATCAAATACACAACCGTCGCACGCTTGTGCCACTGAATCACGACGGTTTCATTTAGGCATTAAGTTCCGCCACTACACACGCAATGTCTCGAAAATTTGGTGGATGGAATGTCTAAAAAATTTACCGCAAACTGTACTCGCCGATAAAATTTTTAATAGAGCCCAGTCATTTCTCTTTATGACATTTTCGATGATTGTAGCAGTACAATAGAGCGGCGTCGCATCGCTGTTCAGAGTAATTGAATGTGAATTTTGAACGACACGTTATTTTATCTTAATCTGTTGATATTGACATTTTTCAGGTCAATTATTCTGATTAATTATATATGTTAAATATCATTTTATATTTTTTAAGTTTTGTTTTTAAATATTTCCTCTTCTTTGACAGATTAAAGTACCTACTAGGTACTATTAAGAATGTTGTAAAACCCTGCTTTCTCCAATTTGCCCTATCTTAGACAATCTTTTATTATATTATTAGAAAATTTCTTATCTTATCTTTCTTAAGGATATTTTGAAATGCCACTTATGAATAAAAAAATATTGTCAATAAAATTGCCCATTAAATATCAATATTCCATAGACATTAAATTATTCCAAAGAGATAAGCGATTCTAGACAAACACGACAAATCCTCTAATTAGTTCCACATTCAGCCATGCTCTGATTACTTACTCGTAGATATTGAGTGCATCCCCAGCTAGCGCGCTGCTTCTTGCTTCCAGTGAATACTGAACTTATATTATTATAGCTTCTATTCATATTGCACTTGATATATATTAAAACTACTATATTTAAAATAAAATATAATATCATAGAATGATAATTAAATTTTAAATTGATAAAAAATTACAAATAAACAGAATTTACATCTTTATATGAAATTACATTTTTAAGTTATAAACAGATAATATATATAATATTAAGGGGTGAATGGGTGCTCTCGAAGCTCTCGGAGCACCATATGGGTGTGATAAATAAATGCTCTATAACTAATAATTGTACCTATAATTTTGTAATAAGTCTAGTTTGTTTGTTTGCGATTATTCCCAAATTTTTTAAAAATCCTCTCTTAGTTTTCCCCTATAAGCCATAACCAGCTTAGTAGTCAGAGCGGCCGGAAGATTTTCAAGAGGCGTGGGTTCAAATCTCGCTACGTTAAATTCTTTATAAGATTTCTAAAAAAAAATTCAATGCAGAATGGCTTGTCAAAAATGATGTTCGATACATAATTACATATACACTATACAAAATAAGTTCGTCGACAAGACCCAAAAAATATATGCTGATATCGACGATATAGTATGTAAATGCACACGGGAATAAACGTCTCATAGCCCTTGTAAACGAATTCCCCACGGGGTTCTATAAACACTCTTATGAAACAGAAGCATATCTATTACAATAAACAACAAGACATGATACAGCCTCAACCATTAAAATCTAGAATATTGAAATATTTTAAAGAGATCTAATTGTTATCAAATTTAATTTAGCGATTTAATAAAATTGAAATATAGTCGAAAGTAATGCAGTATAGGTATCTTGAAATAAGCAATATCTCTTACTTCTTGAAGTTTATCACTTCAAGCTATCAATTTTAGAGAAAAAAAATAGTATAATATTATATATGTTTTATATTTCATGATTGGTGGACGGTTTGCCTAACATTTCGTCCGAAATCTATGAAGCATACATACTAATTAGGTTACGTTTTTCACCAATTTCAAAGAGACATGAGTCCTCGCCTTACATATGGATCATTATACAAAAATCTAATAAAAAAGTAAAAAATAAAAAACAAAATGTACGTACCTAGTGTATCAGTGTGTAATGTGTGTACCTAGATGCAAAACAAGAGAAAATGTTTCTACTTAGCTTCTAGAAACAACGTAGTAAATAGAGAGTTTTGCATTATTATATTAATTATAAAATCATTCAAGTATTCATTATTTTTTTATATAGGGATAAGGTTACTAGGGTAGGTAGAGAGAACCTCGTGCTAGGACACTTGGGACGGTACCAAGTGCTAAGACACTTCCATTTCCCACTGTCCGTCGAATGCTTTAAGGCATCGTGTGTTGGCTGGCAGAACTGAACGTCGCTCTTTGTCTCGTCATCAGAGCGAGGAAATGAAAATATTTTACTATTATACTAGTTTTTAAATGCGGTTTCACCTCCGTGGTCAAATGGAAATAGCTGAGGATTATCTATGACTTATGGTACATTCTAAGTGCCCGAAAAAACATTAATCGCACGTAGGAGTAATGACAAAAAAATTTTTTTGATTCAAACCAGTTTCTGAGATTAACGCGCTCAATAAAACAAAATCTTCAACCTTGTAAAATCAATATAAAGAATAAAAATTACACATAATTTAAATAGACGAATTGAAAACAATATAAAAACAATCTTTATTAACTCTTTTAATATTTTTTATTCCACTAAGCTTAACGGAGAACACTTAACTACAAATTGAATGGACACAGCCACGGTCATGTATCCAATCGTAACAAAGACAACTATAGAGTAAGAAAAACCAGACGTTTAAAAAAATTTTAATTATCTAACAGTTGTGTAAAGAAATCGTCTCATTTTTATTTCAATAGCTTCTACCAGAGTGGTTATCGTTTGATGGGTATACATTTTGTTAAGCTGTAATTTTAACTTGTTTAATCTCTTAAACAAGTTAACTTAGTTTTTAGTTTCTTACTCGTTGCCACTGTATATAAGTATTATAATTAGATTAAATTATATGTAAAATAGTTTTTTTTTATCATAAAACCTGTTAAGCCTCCCAGTTCTTCACCTTCTCTGCCCAATTTTGGACATTTCATATAAAGTGGCGGAACCCAACACCGCGCTTACCTTCTTACCAGATCTTGGAGCTGACATTCATCGACAATCTCAACTATACGAAAATCATATAAAACATAAGCATCTATAAATATTTACTCTACCGTACGTTTACCGGTACCTGTAGGTGCGATGTAAGTCAATTTGTCCCCATGGCTAGCATCGCGGTAATCCAGTTCAAGCCGGATCGATCGAGTTAGGTGTTACCTTGTTTACTAGATTAGTGCTGCTTTTAGATGAACACACTTTGGAGCTTGCACTTTGTTTGTACTAGTTATTGGCGATTAGCGATCAGTCATCGCTTTGTGAATAAGTCATATAAGAATAAAAATATGTATTGTCTATGTATATGAATAATTATTTACGAAAGTGATTTTGATGTAACTTTTAATTTAATTCTGTATCCCGCACCTGGCCTACCAGGTAGGTAGAGGGAACATATTATTAAGACTCTCGGTTCCCATTCATACACCTCTGTTCCCCACTTTTAACCAAATTCTCGAGGCATTGCATATCAAACTCTCCGTTCTTTAATTTGTAATTGTTGTAAAAATTCAACATAGGTTAGTTAATCTATGTATGAGAACATTAAAAAAACAAGTAAGAGTAACAGATAAACGTCACGCACATACTAGAATTTGACTTATGTACATCATATATCATAGATCTATTTATATAATAGATATAATATAGATAATCAGCTCTGCTGATATTCATCTGCTTTAAATGAAAATATGATAAAATGTTTCAAAATATTTGTATATTTTAGCGTTTTTCAGTGCATTTTTATCTGAACAATACTTTAATTAAAATACTCGTAACTCTTAAAAGAACTAGCTTCACTTAGTCAGAGGGAACCGTTACTTCGTCTCCTACATTCTGCCCAATTTTTCGAGACATTGCTTATCAAATGGCGGAGCACAACGCTGCGCTTTGTCTTGTTATCAGAGCGAGGAAAAAGAAAATAATTCATTCAACCGAGTGGGAATTGATCCCTCAATCATTACGCTCATAGTCAGATCGTACCATTGAGAAACGAAAACATTTATTTTATTTGAAGGTAAATTTCAAATACTGGTCAGGTGCCAGCGTTCCCTTTCAAACGATACGAATACCCAATTGTATGGTTATTACTTGTAATATAGTGAAAAAGTATTCGAGAAATAGCCTATTATCACTCTTTATCCTGTCTAGTTCATGTAATGATGTCTTAAGTAAAACCTTGCATGCAATTCCGACCTTTTTTCCTATACATTATAGGTTATAACTGCTTGAACGAATATGCTATTTAAGCGTGTGTGTTAGCGAAACGTGGTACCTGACCCATTACTTTTAATAACTAGTATTCCTTCACAGTACATTCACATTTGCAGGCATAGTGGGTTCTGTATCGTAAAGACTAATATCGCGTGGCAACCGACCAACGAACGTCCCTGTAATAACAAAATCCACTTTCAGTTATGCTTTATTCGCATACCTACATACGTTTAGCCACACATTTAGTCAGCTCCTGATATGGTATAATAACCCTTATGAGAAGGGTAGTAAGTAGCAAGATAGTGTGTTCAGATTTTGTTTCATATTTACTAGAAACCAAAAAATTCTGTTTTAGAGATTTATACTTTTGGTAAAACATACCTACAGAGGACTTAAAATATTTCGATTTGACTAAAAAGTAGGTATTTGTATGAATTTCTACTATAATTGCATCTATTTATTAACAGACTGCTGTTAAATTTTATTTTATTCCTCTCTAATAATATATAATTTCTTCATTACTAAGTTTTAAAATCTCTCATTGTCCCTATATTTTATGAGAACCTGTAAAAACACATATGAGATCTATTGGTAAATATCATAATGTTAAAAGTTGTTACAATGAAAATTACTATGAAATTACTTAGAAACTAAACATTTATAATAAATAGTTTAGTTACAAAAAAATGTAGAGATAACAATTTCTTTCATGTTTTAAAGAAATATAAAATTTTAATTTACCTTAAAATATTAAGGTAGAATAAAAAAATCCTTTTTTAAATTATATTTTGAAAACAAATTCCATTCGTAAAGAGCACAGAATTTATACTTTTATTGAAATAATACTATAAATATTTAATTAGCTGATCACAAATTTTACAAAATTACTGATTCAAATTTTAAAAAAATCAAATAAAAGAAATTGAATAGACCGGACTATACAATGAAATTTATCGAGACACGCTATATGGTATATAACATTACATTTATAACGTATAATATATATCTGAACGCTGTAATCCACTATACCTGTAGTTACCTCCGCCATTAAGTGCACAATTTTTAATTATTTCCATTTTCCCGGGCGACGTCACAAGGAAAAGCAAGTCTATCATAACAAAAAAAATCAGCTTCACGCTATATCCCGTATATAGCAGGTTAGGTAGAAGGAACCTAGTGTTAAGACACTCCGTTCCCCACTTTCTGCCGAATTTCCGAAGTCATTGCATGTTGAATGGCAGAACTCAATACCGCGCTTTGCCTCAACACCAGAGAGAAGGCATACAAATATAAACGTAAATAAATAATTCACTTCCTCGAGTGGGGATCAAACCCACAACCGTCGCGTTACACGTCACATCCTTGTGCCGCTGCGCCACGACGGCCTTTATAATATTATATATGTAACCAGTAACTACAAATATCTTATAAAAGTTATATACAGCAGTATCTCATCTAGATCGTTAGAAGTCGTGTTAAAATAATAGAAAGTAAAAGCCATTATTCAGCAAACTCGATTACTCCCTCTTCGTGGCACTTCTTTATGACTATCGTAAAATATACCCGATATGACTGTTTGCAAACAATAATCTAGCGAGTATAAAACATTTTCCCCTGTTATTTGGAATTGTAATATGCCAATGGAATAAGTTAAATGTCGATATTTTTAGGGCAAATATTGGATATATAATAAGTGAAATATTTATTTACGTTTATACGAGTATTTCCATTTCTTCCTCCAGGATTCAGCAGATAGTGGGGAATGGAGTGCCTTAACACTAGGTTCCGTCAGCCTACCCTGCTATTGTACGGGCTGGATCACGTAAAGCTGATTTATTTGATTTGGATTATAATATTTTTAAACGTAGAAATTCTTTATTTTAAAGCCAAATTTAGATCCTCGTAAACAAAACTCCCCCGGTTTTGTAATAGACGATCATCAACAATATCGACTTATGTAATCCAAATCTCATAATAATTAGATTTATCTCCCAGTCTAGGGGAAGTCCCGCACATAAGGGTATATTTTTTAAATCCGCCATCTCGTCCAAACGTAATTTGCAAATCCAATTTCCTCAGCGTTGCATCGATTATAACATCTTAAATTTTTTACTGGCTTAAAGTTGAATTAATATAGTATCTATTTACATTACATACATAATCCACATGTTATTGGTCTTATCTTTAGAATACTACTCGTTGCCTTCAAATTTACTTGCGTAGAATATAACATGTTAAATTAAAACAATATATGTATATATATATATATATATATATATATATATATATATATTCTCTTATGTTACATTCCCGCAAGTTCTCGAAAATTCGAAATTTTTTTTAAATCATTACATCTGTTGTTTTTCTATCTGTACCGGAAGAGTAAATGACTAAAATATAGATTACGCATGTATACATAAATATTTCTTATGTAGTTATTGAAAATTCCTATGTTATGAAATACACATTGAAATAAATAACAATAAAATAAAAATAAATCAGCTTCACGCTGTATCCTGCACAAAGCAGGGTAGGCAGAGGGAACCTAGTTTTAAGACACTCCGTTCCCCACTTCCTGCCGACTTCTGGAAGCATTGCGTTGGGTGGCAGAACTCAACACCGCGCTTTGCCTCGACACCAGAGCGCATACACACATTAAAAACTCTTATATAATATTCTTTATTGTACTCAAATATACATAAAGAATATTATACATATAATTGTGAATAAAAAAAAACCTTGGTACTTTAAAATATTTTAACAGTTGTCAATGTGTATATGCGCTCTGGTGTTGAGGCAAAAATATATAACTAAAGTAAAAAGAAAACAAAAAGTAAAGAAGGGCAAAGGGTGTTCGTTGATTTCGAAAGCATTTTTTATTAAATTACAATTATTTTGCCATGCTCAAACTTGTTCGCCCCTCAAACGTTACTGGTAGCAGAAATTACAAAAACTGAATTTATATATTGGAAATCCCCTTCCGATGTCAGGGGATTATTGAAGTAAGAAATATAATTTCCACGCCATTACCACGATTTCTAAATTTCGAAAATATAGTATATTACAACATAAAGAAAAAAATCTATGAAACAAAAAAATAAATAAAGTAGTCGTAGGGCCACCGTGGCGCCGTGTGATAGAATCTTACTGTAAGCCCCATGATTATAGTTCGTTTCTCATAATGGGGCAATGAATTATTTCCCTTTTTTCCCTTTTTTAACACGCAATATTTTGAAGTTTTAGCGATGTTTGGGTTTCCTCTGCCTATTCTTCTATAAGTGAGATAGAGTATAAAGCTTAAAAAATACAAAAACTCTGAAACTTGCGCCTAGTTGACTAAAAATGGGATAAATGTGATTTCGATACACTGTCCTGGGGGGCATTATATAACTATAGAAGCCGTGGTCAACTGAAAGTAATTATTTTAATTTTTTTTATTTTTTGAGCGAGTTGAGTATGAGTTGTGGTAATCAGAGTGCCCGAGATAACTCTGATCGCAGGTCTATGTAAAACACTACTTACATAAAAACGATTCATTTGTTATAATATATAACCAGTAGCTTTTTTCGATAAATGCATTGTATGACACAATAATATTTTTTCAATTTAAACCAGTAGTTCCCGAGATTAGCGCTGTCAACCAAACAATCTCTTCAGCTTATTTATATTAGTCAAGATAAAGTTAAAAAAGCCTAACGCGAAGTTAAGTGTAGAGTAGCCTGTTCAGATGAAATGAAGCATAAAAACTGCGATTTATAAACTTTATGAAACAAATAATATTTTTTCTGTAAGATTCTGCATTGAATAATCTAGAATTTATTTATTACGTGTAACTAGGTTATTATAAAAAAAAACAAAAAATACATTTCGTCTAGAAATCGTAGTAGGAAACACTAGTAGAGCGCGTCGCGAGTGTAGAGTGTGTAAGCAATGAAATGTAAATATTTGCTAAAGACTCAACCAATGCTTTTTATACGCATACAACGTTATGAAAACGGTTATAACAATATAGAACTAAATTAAGTTTCTTAGTTTTTACATTATTTATTGATGTTTTTTTTTTATTATAATGATATCTGGAAAAAGGAAATAACATAATTTTCATCCATTTTTTTACTTTTTCCTACATTAACATTTACGGCAGTCTTAACGACTTTGGGTATCATCGCCTTAATTCTTTTGTGATAAATGGCCTATTCAATATAAAATAATCATTCAATTCAAAACAATAGCTCTTGAGATTGGTGCGGTCTACAACAAACTTCTGCTTTGTAATATTGGAATAAAGTATACAAGTATAAAGTCTTATATGTCTGTGTAGTCCGCCCGTTATATCTATTTTGCTTGCAAAATTTTATGTTTCACGACACCACTTTAGAAATATTTAATACTTTTTTAGGCTAAAATCGTATTCTAATTGTAATTTTACAAGTGTTTAAGTAAATATTACTCTTGAATCACTTTACTTATTATTGAAAACCACATCAAAATCTGTCGCTGTAACAAAATTGTCTGTAAAAGATTTACACGTACATCAGTGCGAAGTTACTTCGTTTTACACTATTTAAAGTTGATGTCTTGGACGAAGTTGGAGAAAAACAGACTATGAATTTATATTTAAAATATCAGCGAAGCGAAGCGACTAGCAAATGTGGCTCTAATTTCGACTACTTAATTTTCAACTTCTCTAAGCTGGGCGGTTTCTGAAGTGAATCTAGACTATTTGTATAGGCCATAATGCATAGCGTGAGGTATACAGTGAACTAATAGTACATCTTTTTTATCTTCATACTGTATATTGCACATACCAGAGTAGACAGACAAAGATAATTCAGAGTACCCTTCCGTTTTCAATTTTTTGACCTGATTCGAGACATTACGTGTTGACTACCGGAACTCAACACGGTTCTCAAACTGCGACGCTCTATTTTCAAGTACAAATGTGGAAACAGTATAACATTTAAATTGAGGTAAATTGTCCAAATTAGCCAAATGCTCCTTTTAACAGACTGCCATTACGATACGATCAAAAAAAGTGTCAACCCTAAGCCCTAAGGAAATTAAAGATTCTATCCGCTAGAACTTAATCCCCCAGCAATAGTAAGCCGGAAAATTGCAAATTAAAGTGAACGATTGTTATTTTAATATCGATTTAAGCACATTGCAATAAGGTATGTTTTGGAATAACGAAACACGTATAAGGTAACAGATAAAAAAGCTGATTCAAAAGCTAAGATTCTAGACGAGTTCAATTAATTAAGGCTCTACTATATGGACGTTATCGA
>DWGR01004753.1:0-10870 GCA_018247715.1 Heliconius burneyi
TATGTAGAATTCTATTCAGCAGTTTTTGCACGAGCAATATCCACCATCACAAACTTTCACATTCATAATACTAGTATGTCTAGTTGGATTAGTAGGTAGTAAGATATGATAGTTTTTTTTAGCTTCATGCTTTATCCCGCACGAAGATAGAGGAAACCTAGTGTTAAGACACTCCGTTCCTCACTTTCTGCAGAGTTCTGGAGGCAATACGTGTTGAGTGAAGAGTGAACTCAACGCCGCGCTTTGCCTCGACACCGGAGCGAAGAAATGGAAATGTAAACGTAAATAAATATTTCACTTCTTCGAGTGGGGATCGAACCCACAACCAGTCGATTTTGCAGCGCACGAAGTCACACCCTTGTGGTGCTGCGCCAGAACGGCGTACGACGATAAAGTAAATATATAAAATAATCCTATTTTATGAGCAAGCTCAGTATCGAGATAAAGATTTAGCCGCTATAATTGGTAGCGTTCACCGCGTTCACGGGCATGTGGTATTTCGAAGCTAAACTGTTTTTGTTCTACGATTAACCGCGTGTAATAAATGAAAATGTTGCGTGTTGCATGACGTCAAAGCTCACGCAAATAAGCCTAAATTTAACTAACTATAGCGTATGCAGAATATTTGGTGAAATGGAAAATTGTTAGGGTTTTCAATTAAACGCTCAGCTTAACGCTGTATCCCACACACAACGGGGCAAGTGGGTCTCTAGTGTTAGAACACTCCGTACCTCATCCTCCGCCAAATTTTTCGAGGCATGTTGGATGGCGGAACTCAATGCCAGGCTTGAAATAGAGCAAAACTAATTAGGTGATTATGTATTCTTCGTATTGAAGAAGGTAAGAATGAAAAACAGCTTTAGATTTGTCTTTATATAGCAAGGTAAACAGAGGAAAGACAGTCCAATCCCCACCAGACTGTCTTGATAAAACGTTCCCACCATACTTAAGACATTGTGTATTAAGTGATGAGATTGAACGCTGCCCTTTGTAATATGTCTCAGAGTGAAGAAATAAAAATAACCTATTCTCCCAAGAGGGATTTGTACTCTGAAGCTATGCCGCTTCCAGACTACACAGCCTCATGTTTTATTATTTTTTATTAGCTTCACGCTGTATTCCGCACACAGAAGTGTAGGCAGAATAAACATAGTGTTAAAACACTCCGTACCACAGTTTCCGCCGAATTTTTGGAGGCATTGCATGTTGAGTATTTATTTTATTATAAGTAAAACATAAAAACTTATAAGATGTTTTTTTAGTATATAAATAAACGCAGACACAGACTACAGTACTTTTTTCCGTCATGTTTATTCAACAAACATCATTATAACTTCGAAATGGAATTTGATGAACTGTTAAAATATTCATATAAATTGTAGGACCAGTTACTATATTATTATATTTATTTATTGTAATAAATGCGTATTTGCTTCACGCTAGAAGGAACCTAGTGCTCGACACTCCACTCTCTACTTTTTGAGGGAGTTGCTTGCTTGTTGAGGGGCTAAATTTAGCACTGCCATAATACATAATAGTGAAAATTGATTATTAATACCCCGTATAAAGAAAAACTATGAACATTTTATTTCAATCAACAAACACAAATATATCTTACAAAATTACAAACAAATTTTAGCTGTCATATTTTAAATCCCAAAGCTGAAATCATACAATATGTGCTTTATCAATGTGCTAGCAGTCTGTTAAAGGCTTATTCTGAGCTTTGACAAAGCTCCTTTTGTAACAACAAAAGCGTTTTAGATCGCGCATATATGCTCTCAAAATATATTAGTTAATACACTGTTGTTGTATATTCTATTTTAGGTATTAAATATTAGAGTAAACAACATTTTGTAAACAAAAATTATAGCAAAAAGAGGAGGCTGTCATAGCGCAGCGGCACAAGGGCGTGACTGTAACACGACAACTATGGGTTCGATCAGCACTCGAGGAAGAGAAATATTTATTTACGTTTATATTTCCATTTTTTCGCTCTGTAGTAAAGGCAAAGCGCGGCGTCAAGTTCTAAAATAGCGTATGTATATAACTTATTTTATTGGAATTAGTTAAATTTTGAAACCTACTTAGGCTTTCAAATACGTGTAAATTTCACTAGTACCCAGCTAAGGAACTAAAGACGAATCAAAATCTCTGACTGAGGCATAGGTTATTACATCATGTAAAATATAGATATATCTTGGTATAACTGAATAGATTTACTGACTGACGTATTTAAATTAATTATATTGTTTAAAAATACCTTTTTGAAACATGCATTATAATATAACTCGCAAGGATCGTTATACTCGACTGTGTCCAACAGCATACTTACCAGATTATCATTAAGCGAGGTCTCCAGGATTCAAGAACCTTGAAATTCGCGGAAGACGAAATTAAATGTAAATCAGATTTAAAGAGCAAATGCAAATTGCCTCTAAAATGTAAATTGCTGGGTTTTAAGAATATCTTCGCAGATAGTGAAAGCTTAGAATATATTAATAAAGCGTTTTGAATATTTATTCAAATTTGGCCTATTAATAATTATAATAATGAAATTATAGCGACGACTGTGGGTTTGATTACTAGTTGGAAGATTGGGTTATTTTCATTTTCATAAGCATGACAAAACTCGATATTGAGTTCCACCACTCGCAAAACGAAATGTCTTAAAAATTTAGCAGAACATGGAGAACGGAATGTTCTAACATTAGTTTTTTTAACGACACTAAGAAGTAATAAAATGCTTAGAAAATGTTTACATATCATTCGGCTTAGCATCACTTGGACTGTCATTATTTTGCGGGGATTCAAATCGTAAGTCTAAATGTTTTATATCTGGTAATCCAACAACATTTGGAAAGTTGCGTTAAATTTAACTATTTGTTTAAGTTAAATAAGAAATAATGTCTTAATTATAATTACTCTTATTCGTCAGTTGTGGGTTTGTGGTCACAGTTTCGGGTTGTAAACGTGACGGTTGTAGATTCTATATCTACTCGGAGGATTGCATTATTGCATATTTCTGCTTTGAAAAAAAAGACGATACGCGGTGTTAAAATTCGCGTCTTTACATGCAATGTCTCCAACTTAAAAAGTGAAAATTATAACCGTGGACCTTATTAGACTATTTTGTTACCAAAATATATTTAATACCTAAATAATATTTTCAAAGACAACAATATATTTTTTTTAAAATCAATATTTTACTTTAATCGATATAGAAGCATATCGATTAAAGTGAAATATTTGGTAAATAAAAAATTTTATCATATCAAGTCATAAGACAATGATTTATAAATACGTGCTAATAAAGGACGCAGATGCGCAAAAATCATCCAAATCCAATAAATATTTATTAGTACTAATCCGCTTAAGCGATAATACGTGATATATGATAAACAACGGGCAAGCTTTTTGAATATTGGAACTTACGCCGGGCTTGCCTTGATGCCAAAGTGAAGTAATAAAATGTATTATAAATAATAATTCATAGGAATTAAAATATTTAATATTTTCATGTTTTCATCGCTATGGCAACACTCAAAACCAAGGAACACCCTGTTATATTGGTTCAATCCTGGGTTTAAAATGTTAATAATCTTATTACAAATGCGCGGTGCTTAACGCCGTTACCAGAGTGAGTAAATAAAAAAAATATACATTTTTATCCCCTGAATAGAAATAGAGTCAATAGTCATCGCGCTTACAGATGGCCTCGTAGAGATAATTGTACAAAATACTTTTAAAAAAATCCTTTTCCTATTTTTCGTCGTTCATCTAAAAGCTATGGTTCTAACTACCGCGTTATAGCTGAGGACTGAGTGCTATGTACTCGGCTCCAGACCTCCTTCATGTCTTCCATTGTCTTTCAAGTCGTATAGTAGTGAGGTTTTTGAACTATTGACCTGATTAAAAAGGTATTTTAGATGAATAAAGTGGATATAAATTTATTTGGTTTTCGTTGTTCGTTTAAATAGTTGTGTGTATTTTTTAAATAATATATAGAAGTCGTCAGTCATTGAGGCCGTCGTGGCGCAGCGGTACAAGGGTGTGACTCTAACAAGACGGTTGTGGGTTCGATCCCCACTCGAGGAAGTGAAATATTTGTTTACATTTGTGTTTCAATTTCTTCGCTCTGGTGTGGAGGTAAATTCGGCATAGAGCGGGGAACGTGGATAACGTGGAGTGTCTTAACACTAGGTTCCCCCTGCCTACCCTGCTGTATACGGAATACAGCGCAAAGCTAAATTAAAAAAAAAATAATATTATTATTACTATTATTACATATAGTAGTTTAATATCTAGAATAAAGTGTTGTGGAAGCAGTCACTGCAGTGCTATTATAAGAAAAAATATATATATACTTGTAAATCTTATCAAAAGTTCCTTAATTATATTCGGAGAGTTAAATTTCCTTACTTTTTAATCATTGATGACACTTGCAAGCTTTAGGTAAATCGATTCACATTTCGTCTCTACAACGTACCAAACATGCTAGATGTACTACATGGAGGGTAATGTGTATGTTGTACACAACATACACATTACCCTCCCTTGTATCACGCAGTTGGGTAAAAAAAGTTTATTACAATCCTTAATTATATTGTTTTAAATATTTAAAATAAAGCAAACAAGTATCAAAATCTAAAATTTACCACCAGATACCAGATGTTTTTTTCTATATAAAATAATATATTTATAACTACTATATATGTACGTATATACTCGTATGTATTTATAAAATGTTAAAAACGTTTGCTTAGTAGCACCATTCTTTACCGCAGATAGGCAAAGTACCAACTAGATTTGCCAAAGTTATAAAATCACTTCTAGAACGCAAGCTTTTTGTGTTTTCAAAACAAAAACTTTACGTTGCGGTATCAAAAAAGTTGTACAACTAGTTCAAAGTTTTACAAGATTTATGACAGCATTTGTGTATGAAAAAGTTCACTTAACACACATTGCTCCATTTACAAATTAAAATTACTATTAAAATTAAACTTCTTAAATAAATCAAACGAACCAAACCAAGTATATATTTACAATTTATGTGCATTTCTTCGTATCATCATGTATCGTATTCATATTCAAGTTCATTTCCTTGATTTTCATCATTCGACTAGAAATATTTCGTTTTTGGGCGGAAATTTTCTGCGGTGGGCGGAAGCGCGGTAAAAGTCATTAAGATGTTTTTTTATATTCTAAACAATATCAGCATATTTTGTACATGACTGATATTTTAAAATATTTGTTTTATTTTTCGCGTACTATTAGCGGAAGACAAAATTCAAATTAAAATATTTTTATTCAAAATAACAAGTTACATGCTACTTTTTTTGAACGTCAAATAATCTACCACCAGCTCACCAAAGTTAATGCCTAAGACCTGAGAAGAACCGACGCAAGAAACTCAGCGGGACGTTTTTTTAAATAAATTTTATACAATGTATATTTAATTAATTATGACAATGATACCTTTGAAACAGGCTGGAGCGAGCATTTCATTCCCAAGGCGTTATCATTTATAAAATCATTAATTTGGTAATAACCTTTAACACACAAACGTCTTTTCACAATTTTTTACATCGTTATTTAGAAAATTCTCTGACGTTTTCTGGGATCCAATTGTAAAAGCGTATACATAAAAACTTTGAGAATCAGACGTATACGAGATTGGAGCTTCTTTGTTGAAGCCTTCCTTTTGTTACCTACTTTCGAGTGTTTTAGCAAGTTTCAAGAGACTACTACACTTACTTAAAGTTCTGAAGATCGCTTGGATTCTTTTTTAATGTTTTGTACTGTTATGTACACCGTGTAATAAGAGAATATTATAATTAAATTTATTGCTTAGTTCCGTGCTTTTCTTGCATAGAATAGTTTAGACAGAAAAATTAATTTACATTTACGTTAAAATGTTTTTATTTTAATATGCACACTCGAACGAGATAAGAGAGAATTCTGATGATGATTACCATCATTTCGTCCTTTGATTCCTTTTGTCTTCATTTTAAATATAAGTAATTCTCTAATGAAAATCGAATCCACGATATTTTCGAGTGTCATTTGTCAACTTAATAATTCCTACAACCGGGACCGAAGCTACAGGATAAAGCTAGTATATAATAATATGCTAGTAATTATACCTCTAGAATAAGGTATTAATTTCAGCTATCAAATACTAAATGCTAATAATATGTAATCCGTGCAGCTCACGCTTTGTTGGGAACGATTGACAATTGTGTACAATGCCAGTGTTTGATTTATATGAACAGGAATATAACATCTATTATACAAGTCTTAGAACTTAGGCTATTATACAATCTTAAGATTTTATAATCTATACGGTGATGAGTGGTGGAATTGTGATGGTTTTGAGTTCGATTTCTACTTGGAGGTATATTAATTATTTTTGTTCAAGGCAACATAATTGTACAAGCCGCAGTATAGAGTCCCGCCACTCGACACGCGGTGGCTCTAATTTGCGGTGGGTAGGAAACGGCGTACAGAGTGTTTTGACACTAAGATCTCTAAGCTATGTGGGCAAAAGCTAAAAATATATCAATTCTTATCCTTTGGTATGTGAAGCTAAAAATTTTAAAAAATATTGAATAATTTGTTTCCTACAATAATTAAGTTGATTTTACGTTTGTACTACAATGATCGTGTCCGTTTAAAAGTTCCACTGAGTGGCGAGCTTTATTTTCCGGATGAAAAATATTTATTGCCACACTTTATACACCATTGAACTTTATTTTCATGAATGAAATATTTAAAGTACTTTGTTTTGTAATTTTTACAGATTAAATTATGGTGGGTCTGAGTTCAATTCGCATTAGGGGGAGTGGCTAAATAAAAATATTATTTATTTTCAGTTCTGTTAAGCTCCACCATACGTTCGTGTAAAAAGCGAAAAACGGGGATACTGAATTGTCCCGACTTGCCCTACTATGTTGAATAAAGTAAAAGCTTAATAACTTCACGCTTTATTCCAATAGCATAAATATTTATCACTCAGAAGAAAAAAAGCTCTTTATTTTTAATATCTACCTACATCACTGTCTTCTCATCTTACTTTTGGTTCTGAGCTTTGGTTCATATAATGTTGTAAAAGAAATACTGCTCCACAATATCTTTTCCAGTCCATGATTTCTTTAATCCATCGATAATATTTACTAGTCATTCGTATTAATTCTTATTTTTTTTTATTTATTGTTATAGTTAAGTAATCCCGTCTGACCAAACTTCTTATGTGCAACAATAAACAGCTGAAAGTTATTTCAACGGCGATGTGATGGATGGAGGCTGTCTGGATAATGAAACTCTTGATTACTTTGCCAAATAAGGATACTATTTACTATTGGTATTACATAGTTTTTTGTAGAAATTCCAAATGTTTTTGAGAAAAAAAAACATAAAAAAAATTACCTGTTTATAATAACTCACAATTAAATTTACTTATCAAATTTTGGTTTAATTTATAAGAAATCATTTTTTACTTTCCGTTACGCACGTACTGTGCAATGTGTTAGCTATCTTTTATATTATTAAGTATTTTAAGTAAAATTAAATGCAATAATCTTCATTCTAAGTGTTAGGATTACGAAAAAGTTTTTTAAAACTCATAATTAATTTAATATAAAGATATAATATTTTAAATTAAAGTCACTTGAAGAGATACGATACGATATCTCACTCTGTCCATATTTTCTCTCGCCAGTAACAAGGCCGGCGTGGCGCAGTGGCACAAGCGTATAACTGTAGACGCGACGATTGTTGGTGCAACTCTCATTTAAATAGTAAATTGAATATTTCATTTCATTGAGCTCAGCCACTCAACCCGCAATGGCTCAAATCGCGGTTAGTAGGGAATGGAGTGTCGTAATACTAGGGTCTCTCTGCTATCCTACGGTCCCTGCTAAATACGGAATACAGTGTAAAGCTAAAAAAAACAGTAACAAGAAATAGACAATATATAAATTAAAAAATATTTATTTTCTCTATCACAGTTTGACCAGCAGAGCTCTATTCAAAAGCATTTAAATCTAAACAACCCAACATTTCAAGCAAGCACTCGTGCAATTAACTAAACAACGTATCGCGAATCGCTTCCGGTCAGCGTAAACACATCAACCGTACATAATAAACGTTCTAAACAGGATCTTATTCTTTATTTTAGCAAATAAAATGGATAATGTAAATTTTTAGCGCTGCATTTTTGTGTAATTTTTGAGGGTTCCGTATCCAAAGGATAAAACTAACAACCGCTGTTCGGCCGTCCTACTTTATTTTATAATTTGATGAAAGTTAGGTAGTCTTTTTTGCATTTACATAGAAACCTCAGGCTTTATAAAATAATGAAGGCCTGGCTACTATCGCCTCCTAGGTGTTAATATATAAGTATTAGAGCTTGCTTACAAATAAGCAGTAATTGGGTCCACGAATAACCAAGAAACATCATAATATTGGTAAGTAAGTTTACTAACATTACACGTGTGAGTAAACTCCTGGTGCTGGTTTCGTAGAAAATAATTTCCTTTTACGAGTTACGGCAAGTAATCAAATAAAGGTGTTTTTCTATTATCTAGAACATATTTACTTAAAATATGACTTGGGACAGTACCGTTAGAGATGTTCATTATTATTTTATATTTGTACAATTTTATTTCTATCATTTTTACGTTGTTTATCTTGTAGTTGGCACTCGATGAGCGAGGCCTACACTCAGCAGTGGACGGCAACAGGCTGATAAAAAAAGTAGTAAAAAAAAAATAGAAACAGATTGTTCTGCGTCAAGTTCTACAATCTGTAAATGTGCAATGCAAATTTTATATGCAAACTGTAAATTATTACACTACGTCGGTTGATGTTGCTAAAAATATATTATTCAGAAAGACAGACAGACAACAGACAGCTATAAATATACCACATTCCATTAACTTTTTTAAGAACTCCGTACCATACCAGGTAAAAATTAAACTCTTATATGGGATCACTTCGTGATTCGTCAATCAAGACTATTTAATCTAAGATCGCGTCTAGGTATCAAGCTGAAATTAATAACCTATATTCAGGTCTATGGTTTCCTTGAAGAAAACATTAAAATCAAGCTTGCAGCTTCGTTTTGTATGAAATGCACAGCGTAATCAAAGCCTTCAGGACACCTCAAGTGGACCTACAGTTATGAAATTTGGCACAAATTGAGAATAATAGATACAAATAAACGTGTACATATAAACGTCCACAGTCGCATGGTTGTGGCGGCTTCGAGTTATTATTTATTAAAACTAATATATACCCGGCTAGAGCTTCGCCTATTTTTGGATGTGAACATCATCAGAGGGAATTCTGAGATTTAGGCATTCAATGATAATATACAGCCAGATCAGTTCCAAGTGCGCCACGATAGCGCCACTATGAAATCTTACAAGATATTTATTAGCTTAGCTTCCATAGTTTATTATGTATCAAGATCACAAAATGTTTACTTACTAGGTAAAGCAGTAAGTAAACATTTTGTGATGTTGTTTTGATAAAGGATACAGTATAAGAAATATAGATAGATTTCAAGTAATATATACCTATATTTTACATAAAAAATGAATGGTTATCTTTTATATCTTTTATTTAAAATTACAAAGTCGAGGCAAAGCGCGGAGTTAAGTTCTGCCATTCAACACGCAATGCCTCCAGAATTTGGCAGAAAGTGGGGAACGGAGTATCTTAACACTAGGTTCCTGCTGCCTTCCTTGAGGTGTGTGTGAAGCTAAAAATTATTATTAAAAAAAATGCAATACTTTTTTTCTGAAAAGTAGAATAGACAGGGGAAACCTACTCTCTGACAGACACTCTTTTCCCCACTTACTACCAATTTTCGAGATATTCCAGTTAAACGGAACTCAACGCCGCCCTTAACATACAAATTTTCCAAGGTAATTAAACATAAATATGATAAAACTAATATCAAATTTTAATATCACGAATGGTTCATCTTCAATAACAAGTGGAGCTCGAAATATGGTGTTTGAAAACTAATTAAGACTCAGTGAAATTCGTTTTATAACCTCTTCTGTAATTGCCGGTATAAACTTTGAACTATATTCAATTAAGGCGAGTACACAACATTTAACTGCTAAATAATAAAATTATATTGTTGCTGTATCCCACACACAGCAGGGATGGCGGAGAGAACCTAGTGCTAAGACACCCCGTTCCCCACTTTCTGCCAAGTTCTGAAGGCATTGTGTGTTGAGTGGCAGAACTCGACGCTGCACTGTACCTCAAAACCAAAGCAAAGAAATGGAAATATAAACGTAAATAAATATTTTACATCCTCGAGTGGAGATTGAACCCTCAACCGTCGAGTTACAGTCACACTCTTGTTCCGTTACGCCACAATTGCATCTTGTTATTAACTTAAATAACGTCTTCACAAAAAAAATTGTTAGTAACGATGACCAGTGTTAGTGACTTCAAATAACTGGCATTAGTGAAGAAACAGAAGATAATACCTGAGCATTATAGCTTAAATTAAACATAATAAAAAGATTACTAAGAATAATTGATATATCTATTTAAAAAGGTAATACAATAAAGGTAAGAAATCTAGAAACTTGTGGAATTAACCTTCCAAACATTTTTTTTCTTTATTTATTTTATGCAAATTTCAGAAACAGAAAAGGCCTCGGCGTGGCGTACCCTACGCCACGGTGGCCTTTTCTAGCCAATATCGTAGAGTATAAACGTGATTCTATTCTTTTAATGGAGATTCGTTATATTTGAACTTAAATTATAATTCAAATATAGTCAGAATGGATATATTTAAATTATATTTTTTTCCCCGGCTCGATAAGACAAATCGCGTAGTTGA